>CM076580.1:1396090284-1396343759 GCA_034641835.2 Pinus albicaulis
GGGAACTGAATTTTTCCGAATAACCACCTTGTGTTTCCATCCACTAACTTTTCATCTCCTTAAATGCCATCAACATCATGCTACTATTATGCTAATTTATATATAGTTTTTGTGATTCAACCAAGCACCAAATTTTTGCTAAGGTCCCAAATAACTTGTTATTCTCCTATTTAATCCTACAATGGCTATCAATTGGGATTCCAGTATCACAGAAAACAAACTCATGAATTTTGTATCCTACCATAGTGCAAGTCTTTATTTATTTTTAGAGAAGCAATAGTAGAATTGAAAGTTGTAATCTCAGTGTTTCCTTCATTTTCCATTATAGGTACTCAAAACTTGGAAAATCACATGACTTTAGCCCATGTTTGCTAATCACCCATAAAGCTCTTTCTCCACTCTCTTTTATCACAATAGAATTATCAATGTATCTAGTGTTTCTCTATCCAAATTAATGATCAAAATATCAATACTACTTATCAAGATGTTTAGAAGATGGGAATTTATGTTCTCTATGCTACTTAATTTTATGTTAATGGCATTGGCCCTCTAAGAGGTGTCAAGAATCATGTTTATAGAATCATCCTCAATCTCTCCACTCATTTTCCTTCCTCCTCTCAATTTGTTTATTGATAATCTCTTCCCACAATGCATTAAATTCTTTGTGCACTATCTTATGCCCTCTAATGTCTTAAAATTCCAACCACCGTACACAAGGTGTTGATCATGTTGGCCTCCTATAAAATTTCTGACCAACATTCCTGCTTTAACCTTTTGGACCCCTTTTTGTTTGGCCTAGAAAATCCTTTGCTGCATATCGTTGCCTTTTTTCACCCCCGAGATACATTGTAAAAGGCCAAAAAACCCATGATTGAAAAGATATTAGGCCATAGCCCCTTTCGTTCAAAGCCCCCTCCACCTTCTCTCCCATGTGACTGCAAGCCGAAACCAAACGCTAGCTCTGAAGGCGCTTACCGCATAAGGTTATGAGGCACATTCTCAGTCGTCTGATCAAACCATAGATCAACGCACCACAGCTCTCCTGCCTTGTGGTCCCCGCGCCCAAAAACACTGTTCAAAACCAGTTGTATTCATCGCACCGCCTTTGAAAGGCAGGCGGTATTTTCTGTTTTGGAGCGATTCCATACACTATGTGTTGCGTGTCCTCACGTACGGTTCCAATACCGCCCTCCATCGTGCGTTAATGTTCAACCAAAGTCATGCAACGATATTCATCACAGCCATCCGATTTGGAGGTCCTCATCCAATGGCTGTCGCTTTGCGAAGTTGCATGGGTATTAATTCAAGTCCACAGTGCCCCTGGCACATCTTCTCATTGCCCTCCGATCCGTTTTCCACCGTTGATCTCCTCCTGAGATCGAACGGTCTATATTTAAATCACGCCACGCCATCGACCCCGTATCTCCACGTCATCCCTCCACGTGCTCCCGTCGTACATTCGTCAGTCTCCCAAATATATTTTTATTAAAAGGTCGAAGGTCCACTGTCTACATTAAATTTCACGTATTCCTCCAACCTTCACCAAAATATTTCTTCACCATTTCTCTACATTTTCTGCCACCCCGCATCGTTTCACCATTCCGCCAATCTGCACGATCATTTCCATTAACCCCACCACATCCTCCATTATCATAGCCTATTTTTCCTAACGAGTTTGTGGGTTTTGCAGGTTTACATCGACGGAGAACTATCACAATTCACAGCCTCCATTACAGAAGCTGAAGGCGCACCAAAGAACCATTGTTCAGAGGCAAAATTTATGAAGAAAGCCTTGGGAAGCTGTTATGACATGACATCCATTAAAGAAGCTAGGGTTAAAATCTATTAAACCCTCCAGAATCATTCAAAGGCATAGATTGAGCAGATGGAGAATTAATGGTGCAGATAAAGAATATCAGTGAAAGGTAGAGAATTAAAGGCATATAATTAAGGATTTTGGAGCCTTTACATAACCTTTTGGAGGCAAAGTACCAGATCGAAGACCCTGCAGATCACTCGAAAGATTTTTACACAAAAAAAATACCCTCAAGGTTTTATTTCAGCCAAATTTTCTTCAGGAAAGGATAGAATATTCATGTGGATTTATCTCTATACTGTGTTCCTGAAGAGACTTTCTACCTAGTGCATTTATTTCTGTAAGCAAGTCACAAAGTACAAACAACATTACTTAGTAATTTTAGCAGTATGGGCGCGAATGTTTCCGCCATTTTGTTTAAATTAGGCAAATTAAATGTTCATCACCTACCTCCTTTACTAGAGGTTTTGGCTTCTCCTATAAAACTCTAGGAGAACGAATCATTTAGGGTTCCAGATTTTATCAAAAAATGATGTAGTGAAAGGATTTTTGCATACATCTTGTAAAAATCTTATATGAAGGCTCAGAGCCCATAGGGTCTCAGTGAGGAGGAGTTCCATCTGTCAAAGAGGATTATGGTCTTTGGTATTTCACAGTTTGTAACTTTCTCTTATATGTGTTAGTTTAATATATCATTTCATTTCATCCATTTTTCTTGTATCATGTTTTGGAATGCGAGTGGCTCACTGGTTTGGTATGGATTTATCCTAGTTGATACCCATGTTTAAATCAGTCAAGCGCTTTAAATATGGCTCATGCATGATATTCTGTTCCATTATTCATCTCAACCATTTTTCTGCTATATTAGTTTCTTTGGGAGGGTGTTTTTAAAATGCTATTGTCATGTATGGATTCTTAGATTGGTAAGCCCATGCATGGTGGTATTGTGTATCTGGATATCAGCTCAATGATAACTAATATCTTCTCAATATTCCTTTCACTACATACACCTTCTGATAATTTATGTCTGTGAGGTAATTCTGAATTGGCCCTCTTTACAGTAAGCTGTCTTTGAATTGTTTGTTCCTTTTATATTAGAGTTTTGCATGTTTCTTCTGCACTATTCCTATCTCTGTATCAGTTTCTGAAGGTCTTGGTCCCATTCAGATTAATTTTCCTTGTTTCACAAGAGATAGCATGAGAGCTTTTGGTTGACACCCAAGTTATATTATATGCTCCTTGCTATGATAAGATGTCCTAGGCACTGGTCTATGGCAACTCTAGGCTATCTCTAGGAGCAACAACATCCTTCTGGCGCCGTTGCCAGGGACGAAATTAAGAAAATCAGAATCCCTGGGCCTCGACAAAATCCTATTCAATCTCTAAGTAGGTGAGCACAGAGAGTTGAGAGTTGTAGATCCCTCACCTTGGTGACTCCACATTTTTTTATCAGATAAATTCATTTGCAGTCTTGGCTCCTCGTAAGCCACACCTGAGGTCAGATACATCTCAGCCAAAGACACCTTCAGTGTCTGACGCAGAGAAGATCGTACATAGAAGAAGTTGGAAAGAAAAGAGATCAGTATACATTGAAATCCCTGAATTTTTTGTAGAAGACTATCCATCCTCTTCTTCTCAAGAAGTCCAAGTAGAAAATCCCTACCCCACTGAGGAAAACCCTGAATACTACTCAGATAGTCCTCCCAGAGAAGGTGTCAGAACTAAAGATAATTTTCACCCTTCCCCTGAGGCCGAAGAAGTTAAATAATTCACCGAAGTAGCTGCTGTTAATCATGAACTATTCCCATCAACACCTCAAGCTGCTGTACAATATATTCCTATTGTTATTCATACTCCACTTCCACCTCCTCCTCTTCCTCCATTTACTCATCAAACTGTTGCACAACCCCCACCTCCTCCAATGGCTAATGTTCCAGCCTTCTTGTTGAATAAATATGCTCCCCTGGCATTACCCCAAGTGTTGAATGATATGCCACAGGATTATCTAAAGATATTGCCCAGATTTAATGGAGAAAATGAGATTGATGCTCAAAAACATCTTGAGACCTTCTACTCTTTTGCAAAAAAATTTAATGTGGAACATTTAGATGTAGTTTTAAGATTATTTGTTCAATCTCTAGATGGTGAAGCCAGAAAATGGTTCAAGACCTTGGGAAACCATTCCATAACCACTTGGGACGAAATGGAAAATACTTTTCTCAGAAAATGGGGAGAAAAGAAAGATCATGGGCAATGTCTTACTGAATTCAATGCACTCAAGAAGAAACATAATGAATGGGTGTCGGAGTTTATCAAGAGATTTAATAAGTTGTATCTAAACCTTCCTCCTGATATGAAACCTCATCAAAATGCTACTAAGGTTGTTTTCATAGCAGCCTTTGACTCAGATTTTGGTTTTTCTCTGAGAGAAAGAAAGCCTGCCACTCTAGATGATGCTCAGATGGATGCTCTTGAGTTGGAAGCAAACTTTGCCTCCACTGGAAAATCAAAAGGAAAAGCTGAACATGATACTAGAAGAAGGGGAAAAGAGGAGGTATCCACTTCTAATCAGGACAGAGATTCAGACAGAATGGAAGAAATGAGCAAAATGATTAAAAAGATAGTTAAGCTTGAACTGGAGGCCAAGAATTCAACCTCCAAAAATTTCTACAATGCTTCAAATAAAGGATACAATCCTCAGTATAGGAAACCACCCCTGTAGATATTTCCAAGAGAGCTAAAAGAACAGCGGGACCAGGTACCACACCCATTGTACTTCGAAGGTCCAGAAGATAACCCTGCTGAAGATGCTGCCTATGAGGTAGAATGTCCGTTGCAAGAAGATGATAGAACCGAGTTCCCATTGCAAGAAGAGGAGAAGGTTAGAGACACAGAAGACTCAGAAATTGATTACTATTGTAAACAATTTGCTGATTTCATGCTAGCACAGTACAATATAAAATACGATCTTAGATCTTCTAGGAAGAGGACTCGTACTCAAGATCAAGAAGAGGAGCCACTTCAGAAGGATGCACCTGCTCAGAAGGAATCAATAGTGCGGAAAGTTACCGACAAAGGTAAGAGTCCTCTGAACAAACCTTTGCAGTCTAATGATCAAATTCCTTCCTCTTCAAAAGTAGTCAATCTTCCTAATGCCAAGTTTGTGTCTAAAGAAGTCAAACCCTTAGCTAAAAATAAAGAGTCAAAAGAAGCTGTATTAGAAAAGTTCCCTCCTGCTTTCAGTTTGCAAAAAGAACTTGAGAAAGTAAAAATCCCAGTCCCCTTGACTGAACTGTTGAAACAACCTGCATATCAATCTCAAGTCACTTCTTTCATGCTCCCTCCATAAACACCAATCATTCCAGATAGTCTCAACCTCCAAGAAGAAAGACCCATGGTTGTGTTTGGCCCGCATGTCAAGGAGATAGATCCCTCTACTCCTCCCTTCTATGTGACTCTAGTGATTCATGACCTGCTATTACATAATTGTATGTTAGATTCTGGAGCTTCCCATAATCTTATGCCTCTGTCAGTCATGGAACAACTAGGTTTACAAATCACACGTCCATACAAAGACCTCTATTCATTTGATTCCAAAAGAGTTAAATGTCTAGGTATGATTAAGGATCTGGTGGTCAATTTGGCCCAAATACCAGCAAAAAGTGTGGTAATAGACATTGTGGTGGCTGATATCCCAACTCGCTTTGGTATGCTGCTGTCAAGATCCTGGGGAACAAAAATTGGTGGGTCACTCAAATTAGACTTAACGTACGCCACTATCCCAGTTTTTGGTGGCTAGGAGAAGAGGTTATATAGAGAAACCAGATTTTTCAAGATGGTTACTAAGGCTGATAGCTCTGTAAATTCACCAGTCTACAGTAAAGAAGGAGATTTCTCATGTTTGATGCTGGAACAAGATCAAAATTATGCTCATGAACTGTCCTTCTGCCAGATCAGGACCGAGCGACCCTTAGAGGATCATGAAGCAGGAATCTGGACTCTACATTTTGATGGAGCAAATTCAAAAGAAGGTAATGGGGCTGGAGTGCTATTGATTTCTCCTACAGGAAAATGGATCCCACTATCTTTCAAATTGGAATATGAGGCTACTAATAATGTAGCTGAATATGAGGCACTATTGCTAGGATTACAAATAGCCAGGAGCATGGGCATACAAAGTTTAAAAGTTCTGGGAGACTCTGAACTGGTGGTCAGACAAATCAGAAATCAGTGTCAAACCATGCATCCGCGGCTGAGGGCTTACAAGAATGAAGTATGGGACATGGTGGAGAATTTTTTCTTAGCATTCAATATACAGTTCATGCCCCAGGAACATAATAGAATGGCAGATTATCTTGTTGTGGCTGCTAGTACATTTTGTCCTTCGCAAAACCCTCTCTTGAGGTATGAAATTGAGGTACGTTACCGACCATCTATCACAGATAACATCAAACATTGGCAGGTATTTGAGGATGAAGAAAAAATGAAGAGATTCCTAGAAACAGTAGGAGAATTCTCAAATATGGAGATTGATGATTGTGAAGAAGAGTAGACTGAGGATATTTCAGAAAACAATTGGGAGGAAAAAATGGCAAGAAATAAAGTGTTGCAGTTGAAGGGAAATGTTATACCTAGAGGACTAGTACCTCTAAAAAGATTGTTTGATAAAAATGATGTCCCATTGCAGCCAAGTAAAGTGGTAGAGGAAAATCAGGTAGAAGACCTGAATCTGGGTACTGATGCTGATCCCAAAATTGTCAAATTATCCAAGAAGGTCCCAGAATAATATAAGGAGCTATACCTGAAATTGTTTCAGTCTTATAAAGATGTGTTTGCATGGTCCTATTAGGACCTAAAAACTTTTGACATCAGTATAATGCAGCATAAGATTCCACTAAAGGGGGATGAAAAACCTCATAAGCAGAAGCTTAGACAGATTAATCCTCTGATGCTTCCCTCCATTGAGAAAGAAATTAAGAAGTTATTGAAGGCAAAAATAATTGTGCCATTAAGGTACTCTGAGTGGGTGGCAAACTTGGTCCCTGTCCGAAAGAAGAATGGAGAAATAAGGCTATGTGTGGATTTCCGAAATTTAAACAGAAAATCTTTAAAAGATAATTATCCACTGCCCAAGATGGACCACATCCTGCAGAAAGTGGTTGGAGCCTCTAGAATGTCAATGATGGATGGATTTTCTGGTTATAATCAGGTGGCTGTACTTCCAGAGGATCAGAAGAAGACTGCTTTCACCACACCGTGGGGCACATTTATGTATGCTAGGATGCCTTTCGGGTTGATTAATGCAGGGGCCACTTTTCAAAGGGCCATGGACATTGCTTTTTTTGGGGAGCAGGATAAATTTTTGGTAGTCTACCTTGATGATATCACAGTGTTTTCAAAGGATGATGCTGAACACATTGAGCACTTACAAAAATTTTTTGAGAAATGCAGAAGGTATGGTCTTTCCCTCAATCCAAAAAAGTCTTTATTTGCATTAGAAGAGGGTAAGATTTTGGGGCACATTGTGACTAAAGATGGGGTGAAAATAGATCCTAAAAGAGTGGAAGTTATAAATGGTATTTCTCTCCCTAGGAATAAGAAGGAGGTGCAGGTGTTTCTAGGCCGTATCAATTTTCTGAGAAGGTTTATTCCTAACTATGCTGAGATAGTTAGACATATAACTGATATGCTGAAAAATAATAATGAAGTAAGATGGTCCCAGGAATCAAGAGAGGCATTCACTAGGATAAAACATGCTTTTGCAGAAACCCCTATGCTAGCTAGACCAGATTATGCAAAGCCTTTCATGATCTTTTCCTTTGCATCACCTCATACAGTAGCTGGAGTGTTATTGCAGAAGAATGAAGATGGATATGAAAAGCCTATTGCCTTTTTCAGCCAGGTGCTTCATGATGCTGAAATGAAATATAACATATTGGAGAAGCAGGCATATGCCCTGGTGAAATCCCGTAAAGCATTCCGCATGTATGTTTTGCAATCCCACATCACTGCATTTGTGCCTACTGCAACTGTCAAGGACATTCTCATTCAGGGTGATAGTGAAGGAAAAAGGGGAAGGTGGATTGCCAAAATACAGGAATATGATCTGGACATTCTTCCCACCAAGCTGATCAAAGGACAAGGGCTAGCTAAAATCTTATCAGAATCAAACTATCAGGCTCTGTGGATAAATTTGTCTATGATAGCAAGTGCAAAGTCTGAGAAGGAAAAAGAGCAGCAAGGACTGGAGTTAGCTTCTCAAAAAGCACATATAAAATATCTCACCAGCCCATGGTATAAAGAAATACTGGAGTATCTTCTGACACTCAGCTGCCCTCCTAGCTATGATAAAGTTAAATATAGAGCATTGAGGTTAAAATCACAGAAATACATAGTTGCTAATGGGCAGCTATTTGGCGAGATCCTTCTGGCATCATACTCGCGTGTCTCACAGAAGATGAAGTAGAAAGTATCATGGCTGAATTCCATGAAGGAATCTGTGGGGGACATTACAGCTGGAGGGCCACAGCTCATAAAATCTTGAAGGCTGGTTTCTACTGGCCTAAACTATTTGGAGATGTTTTTACTTGGGTCAGAGCTTGTGAGAAGTGTCAAAGATTTGCAGAAAGACAGAAGTTAGCAGCACTACCCCTAATTCATGTTCATGTTAATGAACCGTTTCAACAGTGGGAATAGATTTTATAGGTGAAATACACCCCCCATCAAGTGGATAGCATAAATGGATATTAACTGCCACAGATTATTTTACAAAATGGGTGGAAGCCATACCTACAAGGAACACTACAGATACAGTAATAATAAAATTCATGGAAGAAAAAATCATATCCAGGTTTGGCTATCCTGCTGGAATAGTGACTGATAATGCCCAGGCCTTCAAATCTGCAAAGTTTGTAAATTTCTGCCAGCAATATAACATTACACTAAGTCACTCTACAACTTATTATCCACAAGGAAATGGCTTGGTAGAGTCTTCAAACAAAACTCTGGTGAGGGCACTGAAAAAGACCATCAATGAAAATCAGAAGAATTGGGATTCCCAATTAAAATTTGCTCTGTGGGCCAATAGAATTACCAGCAAGAGAGCAACTGGGAAATCCCCATATGAATTGGTATATGGCAGGGCCGCAGTATTTCCTATTCAATTAGCTCTACCAGTACCCTGATTCATGCAGGAAAGTCAGGAAGAGCCCAATGATATGATTAGGAGAATAAACCAGCTGGTGGAATTGGAAGAAACACGCAATCAGGTAAATCAAAGGCTGATGGAATATCAGGAGAAGATGAAACACCTTTTTGATCAGCATGCTAAATACAGGAATCTGCAGATTGGTGATTTAGTACTTAGGTGGGATATTCGAAGGGCTGAAAAAGGAAAACATGGTAAATTTGATCCACTTTGGTTCGACCCCTTTAAAATTGTGGAACAGGGAGGTAATAATACTTTCATATTGGAGAATTTACAGGGTGACTTGCTTGACGCCCCTGTAAATGGTCAATTTCTCAAGCCCTACTTCCAATTCTGATTCAGGTTGAGAACGCTTGATGTATCATATTGTATATTAGTTCTTGTTTCATCTTCATTTGAATAAGGTGTGTGCACTGATCAATTAAGAAGTGAAAAGAAGAGATGCTAAAGAGCAGAGTCAACATAAAAGATGATCATGAAGGTCTGCGTAGTTCTCGACACGTCCGAGGATGAACGTGCCGTCCCCAAGTGGAGCCGATGTTGATCATGTTGGCCTCCTATAAAATTTCTGACCAACATTCCTGCTTTAACCTTTCGGACCCCTTTTTGTTTGGCCTAGAAAATCCTTTGCTACATATCGTTGCCTTTTTTCACCCCCGAGATACATTGTAAAAGGCCAAAAAACCCACGATTGAAAAGATATTAGGCCATAGCCCTTTCGTTCAAAGCCCCCTCCACCTTCTCTCCCATGTGACTGCAAGCCGAAACCAAATGCTAGCTCTGAAGGCACTTACCGCATAAGGCTATTGGGCGCATTCTCAGCCATCTGATCAAACCATAGATTAACACACCACAGCTCTCCCGCCTTGTGGTCCCTGTGCCCAAAAACACTGTTCAAAACCAATTGTATTCATCGCACCACCTTTGAAGGGCAGGCGATATTTTCTATTTTGGAGCGATTCCATACACTGTGTGCCATGTGTCCTCGCGTATGGTTCCAATACCGCCCTCCATCGCGCGTTAATGTTCGACCAAAGTCACGCAGTGATATTCATCACAGCCGTCCGATTTGGAGGTCCTCATCCAATGGCTGTCGCTCTGCGAAGTTGCACAGGTATTAATTCAAGTCCACAGTGCCCTTGGCCCACCTTCTCATTGCCCTCCGATGCATTTTCCACCGTTGATCTCCTCCTGAGATCGAACGGTCTATATTTAAATCACGCCACGCCATCGACCCCATATCTCCATGTCATCCCTCCACGTGCTCCTGTCGTACATTCGTAAGTCTCCCATATATATTTTTATTAAAAGGTCGAAGGTCCACTGTCTACATTAAATTTCACGTATTCCTCCAACCTTCACCAAAATATTTCTTCACCATTTCTCCGCATATTCCACCACCCCGCATC
Organism: Pinus albicaulis; assembly: GCA_034641835.2. Lineage (NCBI taxonomy): Eukaryota > Viridiplantae > Streptophyta > Pinopsida > Pinales > Pinaceae > Pinus > Pinus albicaulis. The sequence goes on from CM076580.1 coordinate 1,396,100,717, forward strand.
GTTTCACCATTCCGCCAATCTGCACGATCATTTCCATTAACCCCGCCACATCCTCCATTCTCATAGCCTGGTTTTCCTAACGAGTTTGTGGGTTTTGCAGGTTTACAGCGATGAAGAACTATCACAATTCATAGCCTCCATTACAGAAGCTAAAGGCACACCAAAGAACCATTGTTCAGAGGAAAAATTTATGAAGAAAGCCTTGGGAAGATGTTACGACATGACATCCATTAAAGAAGCCGGGGTTAAAATCTATTAAACCCTCTAGAGTCATTCAAAGGCATAGATTGAGCAGATGGAGAATTAATGGTGCATATAAAGAATATCAGTGAAAGGCAGAGAATTAAAGGCATGTAATTAAGGATTTTGGAGCCTTTACATAACCTTTTGGAGGCAAAGTACCAGATCGAAGACCCTACAGATCACTCAAAATATTTTTGCACAAAAAACAATACCCTCAAGGTTTTATTTCAGCCGAATTTTCTTCAGGAAAGGACAGAATGTTCATGTGGATTTATCTCTATACCGTGTCCCTGAAGAGACTTTCTACCCAGTGCATTTATTTCTGTAAGCAGGTCACAAAGTACAAACAACATTACTTAGTCATTTCAGCAGTATGGGCGCGAATGTTTCTGCCATTTTTTTTAAATTAGGCAAATTAAATGTTCATCACCTACCTCCTTTACTAGAGGTTTTGGCTTCTCCTATAAAACTCTAGGAGAACGAATAATTTAGGGTTCCAGATTTTATCAGAAAATGATGCAGTGAAAGGCTTTTTGCATACATCTTGTAAAACTCTTATATGAAGGCTCAGAGCCCATAAGGTCTCAGTGAGGAGGAGTTCCATCTGTCAAAGAGGATTCTGGTCTTTGGTATTTCACAGTTTGTAACTTTCTCTTATATGTGTTAGTTTAATATATCATTTCATTTCATCCATTTTTCTTGTATCATGTTTTGGAATGCGAGTGGCTCACTGGTTTGGTATGGATTTATCCTAGTTGATACCCATGTTTAAATCAGTCAAGCGCTTTAAATATGGCTCATGCATGATATTTTGTTCCATTATTCATCTCAACCATCTTTCTGATATATTAGTTTCTTTGTGAGGGTGTTTTTAAAACGCTATTGTCATGTATGGATTCTTAGATTGGTAAGCCCATGCATGGTGGTATTGTGTATCTGGATATCAGCTCAATGATAACTAATATCTTCTCAATATTCCTTTCACTACATACATCTTTTGATAATTTATGTCTGTGAGGTATTTCTGAATTGGCCCTCTTTACAGTAAGCTGTCTCTGAATTGTCTATTCCTTTTATATTGGAGTTTTGCATGTTGCTTTTGCACTATTCCTATCTCTGTATCAGTTTCTAAAGGTCTTGGTCCCATTCAGATTAATTTTCCTTGTTTCACAAGAGATAGCATGAGAGCTTTTGGTTGACACCCAAGTTATATTATATGCTCCTTGCTATGATAAGATGTCCTAGGCACTGGTCTATGGCAACTATAGGCTGTCTCTAGGAGCAACAACACAAGGAATGAAATGTTTGGTATTAAAAGTGTTGGATGCAACACATAAACCCTACATAAGTGTCCCCAATCCTTTAATTCCCACCAACTTAGCCAATGAGGAACATGGAAGAGAATAAAACAATGTAGGATGAGGAGTCAACATCGATGGTCGCATCGCCAATGACTTATCTTCATCCATGTAATAACTCATCATCCCTATATGTTTGTTTCCATTTATGGTCTAGAGAAAACCAAATTAATATATATCTCTTGAATAGTAATCAAGCTTGTGTTGTTATATGTGAGTTTTTTATCACTTGAGACTCAAACCAAAAAGCTACTTTGGTAACATTATCCATCTCAAAAACATATCATATGTGTGATGGTTTTTACAATTGAATGCAAAATAGTCCTCCATATGTTTTAGTAGGATTAACAATAATTTAAAATTAACAACAAGAATACTAGTAACTTAACCTAACTAAACGAAACCTTATGTGTCATCTTGAGACACCAATGCCCTGCATGGAATTTGGTCCCATTGATCCAAAATCTTTTGCTTTGAGATGTGTTTAAGAATTACATGTAAAATTTTCATCTTAACCATGAAACTTTAAAGGTATAAACATAAGAAGAGAGAAGCACACAAAGTCATGCAAGAAGACATAGAATTGATATCGGAGTTCATCCAGGAGGGACTACGTCTATGGGCCCTACTAAATCAGTGGGGAGGCTTTTTTTCATTAAGTGGAAATAAAAATGAAAGTGCAAGCATAAATGAAAAATTACACCCTTATACCTCCATTGTTGAAATTGCCTGAAAATTGGAGACCTCTGATGAATAAATGGACAACACCGTTGGATTCATGGCGTTGAGAGGTGTAGAATCAATATGAAATTTGCCCGATTCTGACAAAGTGAAAATCTGGCCCCTCTGGAAATTGTAATAATTAGCACAGCGAAAACAAAAATAAATCGCACACACAACATACAAAAAATGGAGACAACGAATTAATGTGGTTCACCCAACCAATCTGGGCTACATCCACCAAACAGAGGCACCGACAATCTTATTACTTAACAGGAGATTACAACAGCAGATTGCACATCTGCACTTCTTCTTCCTCACACCTCGCATCTAATTTGCCTCTACAGACTTACAATTTATAGATGAGAGAAGAAACTGAATAATTAATTCTATAACAACAAAATAGGATAGAATATCTCCTCATCAGGATTTAATGCAATCAGTTTTGCAAAAAAAAACTATTGTTGGCATATCCATGAGATTTTTAGCCAGATTAATATCCTAAAATCTCAACAATCTCCACCTTGACAACAATTAGCCTAATACATCATTCTTGTTTTATTTTCATTTTCTCTGCAAGCCAAGAGAAGCCAGACACCATTGTAGCTTCTCTAATAAAACTGGTTTCGTGAACATGTTTGCACAGTTTTCCTTTGTATGCACTTTTTCAAGAGAGATTCCCCGTTCAGTGATAACCTGTCTTACAAAATGGTACTTTATAGGTATATGCTTTGATTTACTATGATAGACCGGATTTTTAGCCAAGTGAATAACACTTTGACTATCACAAAATAACTTTATGTTGTCTTGCAGCCTACCAAACTCACCAAACAAGCCTTTCAACCAAACCTCTTCTTTGCAAGCATGTGAAGCAGCTATGTATTTTGCTTCTGTAGTGGATAAAGCAACAATGTTCTGTAGCTTTGACATCCAGCCAATAGCTCCACCTGCAAGAGTAAAGACATATCCTGAAGTTAACCTTCTCTTATCCAAATCACCTGCAAAATCAGAATCAACATATCTGCAAACAAATTCACTACTTCTGTCATAAGTGATACAATAATCACTTGTGCCTCTCAGATACCGAAGCACCCATTTCACTACTGATCAGTGTTCTTTCCTTGGATTTTTCATATACCTGCTGACAACCCCAACTGTATGTGAAATATCTGGTCGTGTATAGACCATCGCATACATCAAATTTCCTACTGCATTAGCATAAGGTATTCGAGACATATATTCCTTTTCTTCATTTGTATTAGGACATAAAATTGAAGAAAGCTTAAAATGGGAAGCTAAAGGGACTGAAACTAGCGTCACATTGTTCATACCAAACCTTAAGAGTATTTTCTCAATATACTTCTGTTTTGATAACCACAACTTACCATTGATCCTATCTCTGAAAATCTCCATGCCCAAAATCTGTCTTGCTGCTCCTAGATCTTTCATATCAAATGTCCTAGCCATCTGAGCCTTTAACTTGTTGATCTCAGTTATGCTTTTTCTTGCTAAAAGCATATCGTCAACATACAACACTAAGATAATGAATATGCCATTACTTAATTTCTTAAAGTAAACACAATGATCATATTCACTTCTTATATAATTTTGGCTCATCATGAAAGAATCAAATTTCTTGTACCATTGTCTCGGCGACTGCTTCAGACCATACAATGATTTCTTGAGCCTGCAGACAAATTTCTTGTTGCGATTTTGAACAAACCCTTCCGGTTGTTCCATATAAATCTCTTCATCTAAATCTCTGTGTAAGAATGAAGTCTTAACATCTAGTTGTTGTAATTCTAAATCAAGTAAAGCAACTAATGCTAAGACAATCTGAATTGAAACAATTTTAACAACTGGTGAAAGTATCTCATGAAAGTTAGTTCCTGCTTTTTGATAAAAACCTTTTGTGACCAGCCTCGCTTTGTACCTGTCTTCTTTATCATCAACACCCCTTTTCAATTTGTAAACCCATTTACATCCTACAATTTTTCTGTCATTAGGAAGTTCTACCAGATCCCATGTGGCATTCTTGTCTAATGCCTTCATCTCATCCTTCATAGCTGCTTTCCACTTATCACTGTTAGAACCATCTACAGCTTCCTGATAGCATAAAGGTTCATCGTCATTAGCAGTTAAAGCAACTGAAGTAACATAATCATCATACCTTTTAGGAGGATGTATGATTCTTGTGGACCTCCTTAAAGATGTTTCTAGTTCTTCCACAATTTGTTGATTATTATCTGTAGGAACTTCTTCATGATTTGCATCTAAAACTTGTTCATCTTTACTATCTTCAGAATTTGAACTGGTTTCAAACTGAATATGTTGAAACTTAGGTGCATTTTCCTGTTTCAATTTAATATCTACATCTGGATTATCAAGTGAAGATTCATTGAATTTAACATCTCTGTTAATGATGATCTTGTGAGTAGTAGGATCCCACAACCTATATCCCTTAATCCCATCACCATATCCAACAAAGATATATCTTTTAGATTTAGGATCTAATTTAGAACGCTGATGTTTCGGAATTAGAGCATATGCATCACAACCAAAAACTTTCAGTTTAGAATAATCACAAGGATGACCTTTCCATACCTCTTGAGGAATTTTGCATCCTATTGCAGTTGATGAAGATCGATTTATCAAATAGCAAGCCATAGATACTGCTTCTGTCCATAATTCCTTCTGCAAATTTGCGTTACTCAGCATACTTCTTGCTCTTTCTAAGAGAGTCTTGTTCATGCATTCAGCAACTCCATTTTGCTGAGGAGTATAAGAATTAGTTCTATGTATTTCGATCCTAGCTTCCTTGCAATAATTGTCAAATTCCTTTGAAGTAAACTCACCACCATTTTCAGTTCTTAAATATTTAATGGTTCTTCCAGTGATTTTTTCTACTAATGCTCTAAACTGCTTGAAAGCTATGAATACATCAGACTTTATTTTTAACATGTAGACCCATACTTTTCTAGAGAAATCATCTATAAAAGATACAAAATATGATGATCCTCCATATGAGGCTATAGGGGATGGACCCCAAACATCAGAATGGATATAATCAAGGATTCCGTTGCTAGTATGTTTTCCAGTTTTAAATTTTTGCTTGCTTTGTTTCCCATAAATACAATGTTTGCAGAAATATAACTTCGAAGATTTTAAACTAGGAAGTAACATACGATTAGATAAAAATTTTAATCCTCTTTCACTCATATGGTCCAATCGTTGATGCCATAGTCGAATAGAATCACTGTCGTTTTCAGATATAATAGAAGCATGATTTGACTCTGTTCTTCCTTCTAACTGAAAAAGATTTCCAACCTTCTTTGCTTTCATTACTAATAGGATTCCTTTATAAATTTTCATCACTCCACCTTGAATAAAAGTTTTATATCCATTTGTGTCTAACACTCCTAGAGAAATAAGATTTTTTCTGAGTTCAGGCACATGTCTAACATCAGTTAAAATTTTATTTGTCCCATCAAAAATTTTAATCTGGATGCTTCCAATTCCTACAACATTACATGAGACATCATTACCCATGTAAACAACTCCATCATTGATTGAATTATAAGATTTAAACAACTCTTTATGAATGCACATGTGATTGGACGCATCAGAATCTAATTGCTAATGTTGATCATGATTTAAAAAATTAACTGATAAAAATTCATCACTTATACCTGAACCAGATGTTGAACCTAAACCTGTATCTGTTGTGTTTTCTTCTTTATTTTCTATTGAAGAGTCTCCTTTGGATGTTTGCTGCCTCTTCCAATTGTCCTTCTTCAAATGTCCCGATTTGCCGCAAAACTAGCATTTTAGCTTACTCTTCTTCCCTTTCAATTTTGACCGAGAGTTGTTCTTCTGACTGAAGCATTTTTCTTTAGATCGACCTCTAATCATCATTGCTTCTGATGTAGAGGTTTCTAAATTTGACCTTTTCCTAGTTTCTTCAGACAGCATAGCTCCAAAAATATCATCAAATTCAAGGTTTTCTGATGAACTAAGACTTATAGAAGTAACAAAATGATCCCATGACTCAGGCAACGAGCATAATAAAGTTACAGCTTTATCTTCTGAATCAAATTTTACTTCTATGCTATCTAATTGCACCAAGAGAGTATTAAAGGTATTCAAATGATCAGTTATAGATGTACCTTCCTTCATACGCAAGCTATACAACTGTCTTTTCAGAAGAATCCTGTTGGTTAAGGATATAGTCAGTACTGGTCTGTGCTAACACATCCACAACAAATGCAGATGAAAGATCTGGTCTCTTCCACGCAGATGTGGTCTTATCGATCTCGTTTCTTGACTTCCGTGGTTTGATTATTAGCAATGGTTTCAACGTGCATCTCCGATTATGGTTTCGGACTACGTTATTCACGATATTTTGAACTGTTCGCCTACGAACAAAACTGTTTCAGCAAAAAAACAGCTCCCCTGTTCAATAACTATTTGCTACACAGAGATTTACAACGCTGATCCACGGCTATTCCTTCCAATTGTAGCGGTTTATGAATTAATTAAATCTCCTCCACAGCAGCTCACTTCTTACGCAACGATTCAGAATAATTACATGGGAAATTTAGAATAATAAGGGCCTGTGGAAAACTGTTAGACATCCTAACCAACTGCGACAGATTATCACATTAACCACAAAGAACATGAATCGATGTGTTAGTCACTTGTAGACGTAGCTTGAGGCCTTGATATTGTTCTGAAATATGAACCAAATTTGATATTTTTTGGTGGTGATGCCCAACAATAGCAGACCCACAGATCCAACAGTCAACCGATACCAACCCAGCAGCAATCTGTGCGACAAACTCGACAGATCAACGTTTAGTTGGAGTAGCGCCCCTCTGCCAGGAAAATTAGCACTGAGGAGAATTTCATTCAGGAAAGTCAAAATAAAAATCAAGGTTCTCTCTCCAGTACCACTGATCACTACTACACACCGAGTCAGATCTCATCTCTTCCACAACTCACAGCACAATGGATACACTCACGCACTGTTCATCCACGAGCATAGCAAAAAACACCTTTTTTTTTGCAACAGGCAGTGAATCAACTTTAAGCTCTGATACCAATTGTAAGAATTAGCACATCGAAAAAAAAAAAAAATCGCACACATAGCATACAAAAAATGGAGACAACGAATTAATGTGGTTCACCCAACCAATCTGGGCTACATCCACCAAACAGAGGTACCGGAAATCTTATTACTTAACAGGAGATTACAACAACAGATTGCACATTTTCACTTCTTCTTCCTCACACCTCACATCTAATTTGCCTCTACAGACTTACAATTTATAGATGAGAGAAGAAACTGAATAATTAATTCTATCACAACAAAATAGGATAGAATATCTCCTCATCATGATTTAATGTAATCAATTTTGCAACAAACAACTATTGTTGGCATATCGATGAGATTTTTAGCCAAATTAATATCCTAAAATCTCAACAAAAATGGCTTAGATCATGGTTCCGCACCTCTCCTGCAAGGCGCTCATGGTTCCACTTGTCTCATACTCCATGTCGCTCCTGGCCTGCCTGGGTGCACTTATGAAATGTAGGTTTATACATTAAAATTCGGGTAGACTCCCAAAGGAATCCGCTAGCTGAGTTGGTTGAGATCCTACAATGGAGGGAGGGGGTCGGGTGGTCAAACCCTGCCCCCTCCATATTAAGTCAAAATTTTGTTTTAAAAACCATAGCATGCCTTTTTTAAAAACCCTGACGCATAGAGTTAAATGCAAGTGGGTACGTTGGGGGGGGGGGGGGGGGTTCGGGCCCACATTGGGTGGCCCACCCCATATCTCCACCAGCTCCGTTTTAAACACATGAAGTTTGGTTGGGTTGGGTGGTGGGCTTGACAACCCTTGCCCACCCATATTTAATATGGTGTTGCCGTAGGTCGTGGGGGCGGCGGGGTCATGGCTTCTGACCCCCCTTATTTTAATACATTTTTTATATCTGTTGGATGGGGAGGGCGAGGGTCATGGCCTGCCCTCCAAATATATATATATTTTTATATTTTTAAAACCAAATTATATTTATAAATATTCCAGGATTTGACCAAAGGAGTCAATTTAACTGTCCCACAATTTCACCTAAAATCCTACTAGATTTGGCTGGATTTCTGCAAAATTGTCGCCTCCTTAAGTTGCCACATCACCAAGTCAACCCTCAAACTTTGACTACTCCTAACTCCTTCATAAGGACTCGAAATTGAGTGTCGTCTGCGCCATTGGAATCAGAAAGACGAGATCTTCAACTTGACTCTAAGTTTGCCACATTTATGACACTTCGATTTTTGAGCCTTTGTACTTAAGCCACTTGTACTTGGACTTGTTCTATCCACCTAGATCATTCCTCCCCACTGAAGAGCTTTTGGACCCCCAAAAGCCTTATCAATCAACAGGAAAGTGAGAGAATTTCTCCCTCACCTTATCCTTTTCAAGCCATTTAGCTTTACTTGGGTGCATCCCTTTGAAACTAACACAGAGATATTCCACATCTCCTCATCGCGAAGTCATGGTTCGTCGATCGAGAATGATGTCTTCTAGAAATTAATCGAGATACTTCGGCACAAAGTCATCCACTGTAGGCATTGATCCTACCTCCTCAATGTCCATAATCAATGGTGGTTCATAAAGCTTCAGATTCTCAACATTCACAAATGTGTACATCTACATGTATATAGGAAAATTAAGTCGGAAAGCCTTGTTCCCAATCTTCTCTAATATGGTAAATGGACCATACCAGATTGGTTGCAATTTCTTTCCTTCCCCCTTCATTCGATCCTTGTTGATATGGAACCATACCTTGTCACCAACTTGAAATTGATGGTCGACTCAGTGCTTATCATGTCGGGCCTTATAGCGAGCTTGACTCTTTTCCAACTGCTCTTGCACTGCTTGGTGAATTTTCTGTATCCGTTGGATGAACCGTTGTGCTTTGTCCCTATCATCACGTCCATTGGCATCTTCATCCCTTCCATAGATCATGCCAAACGGGTCCTTTGGTTAGTAACCAAAACATGTCTCAAATGGTGAGCATTGCGTAGAGGAATGCACTACTCCGTTGTAGGTGTGTTGCACATATGGAAGATGCTCATCCCACAACTTGGAATGTTTGCTGCAATAGCCCCGTAACAAGTGTACCACAGTACGGTTGACGACCTCTATCTATCCATCGGTTTGTTGATGGAATGTCATACTTCTCTTCAACTTGGTGTCCATCATTCACCACAAGCTGGTCCAAAACTCTCCAAGGAAGCGAGAGTCTCTATTTGACACAATTGATGTGGGCAACCCAAAGTGGACCTAAATAAACTAAAAGAAAAGATAATAAGTTTGCTCAGCAGTGATCTGCTTTTTACAAGGCATTATTATGCACATTTTACTAAAGCAGCCTATGACGACATACAAATAGTCGTGACCCTTTCTAGACATAGGAAAACCTCCTACAAAGTCCATCGACAGACTTTCCCATGGACGACCTGGACTAGGGAGTGTTGTGTAGAGCCTGAGTTTTCTATTAGAGGGCTTTGAAATAGAACACATCACACATCCCTTTACAAATCGGGTTACAATGTTTTTCATATGAGGTCAAAAGAAAAACCTTTGCAAATGACATCAGTTTTTTTCGACACCAAAGTGACCTAACACAAGAGAGGTATGCACCTCTCGAATTACATGTACCATTTCTGCTGTAGGTATGCATAATTTGCCTAGGTGATACAAAAGCTTCCCCTACAAATAATGGTTGTGCACTTGTGATCCATGAGTTATTTTTGCATATATTGCTTTAAAGTCATCATCGTTAGTGTATTGTTCAACATAAATTTCAAAAGACAACGAAGCATTATGCAAAAGAATAGAAGCAACAATAGGAGGGCGAGAGAGCATATTTGCTACTTTATTACTAGTGCCCTTCTTATACTTTATTACTAGATGAAATTGTTGTAGAAAACCCATCCACCTGAAATGACGAGATTTTTGTAGCTTGGTATGTGACTGAAGGTATTGCAAGGACTAGTGATCCGTATGGATAATGGTTTCCTTTCCGATTAGGTAGTGTTTCCACTTTTTCACACTTTGGACCAAGGCATACAATTCCTTGTCACAAGTGGGGTAATTGATGATAGAATGGGAGAACTTCTTTGAATGGTAACATATTGGCTTCTTCTGCTGCAACAATACAACTTCCATGGCATACCCACAGGCATCAGTTTTGATCTCAAAAGGCTGCTGGAGATCGGGTAAAGCTATGACTGGTGCGGTTCTCATTTTCTCTTTCAGTGCTTCGAAGGACTTCTGTTGATTTCCTCCCCACTGAAAGGCTTTTTTTATACTTGTTAGTGCGTGTAAGGATGATGAAATAAAAGGGAAGCTAGCAATGAATCTCCTCCAGTATTGTACTGCACCTAGAAAACTACAGACCTTTGTTACATTGGTAGGCTTAGGCCATTTTACAATCACCTCAATTTTGGAGGGGTCTATTTTTAATTGACCATTACCGACAATATGACCTAGGTAAACCAAAGAGGTTTTCCCGAACTCACACTTTGACAAATTTACATACAATTCTTCCCTCTTTAATACATCAAGCACTTTCTTTACATGGCATACATGTTCATCCCCTGTCCCACTAAAGACAAGAATATCATCTAAATACACAAGGACAAATTCATCAATGAAAGGCCTGAAAATATCATTAAGGGCCCTCATGAATGTGGCTCGAGTGTTGCACTGTCCAAATGGCATCACCATCCATTTAAACAACCTCTATTTGGTCTTGAAGACAATTTTCCACACGTCCTGCTCTGCACACTACAAGGAAAAGGCCCTCTAGTAGATGTTTTTGAGGAACCCCTGATAAAAATACCCCAGGCATCCATTTCTAGCATAGGTTACTAGAGGAGGTTGGTGGGTGGAGGTTTTTGCGGATGTATTTCGTCCGGTGCGCTTATCACCGTAAAACGCACCGGTGCATTCAACAAGAGAAAGCACTGGTGCGCACAAAAAATTGGCACACTGGACACCGTGCACTCCTTACACACCCTCTCAGTGAGTCGTATTATTGTAGTGCACCGGTGCTTTACAACGCTTCTGCACCGGTCCCTCATAAAAATGCGTGTAAATAGAAACATTGGCACACCGGACACCTTGTGCTTCGTACACACTCGCTCAATGCGTCGTATTACTGTAGCGCACCAGTGCTTTACAAAAATTCTACACCGGTGCCTCATAAAAAGCGCATGAAAACAGAAACCACCCGGTGCGGAATGAAGCAAACGCACCGGTGCGCCCATAAAAACCTCGGGCACCGGAACAAGGTTAAATAAAAAAAAATTACGGCCAAAAAATTGTATTTTTCACTTTTGTCAGTGCTCCAGAGCTCTCAAGCACCGATACAATTTATCCTTGTCTGAGCTGCCCTGACATCAGTGCTCCCATTGCACTCATTGCACACACTGCTGCTATGCATTGCCCACCAATCTCCAGCTTGAATTTTGTAAAACGGTGGAAAATTTTTCTTTTGCAAATTCTATAGTCAACATGCCTCCTCGATGGCAAAATGTACAGGTATTTTTCTTGTTTTTCCATAATTAAGCCTTTTAGTGGATTAAAATTTCAAATAACCTTAAAATTAACCATTTAAAAGAAAGAAAAAAATTGTGTCACGCAGTGCACTCGAGCCATTCGACTCGCATTGGTTTGCGGTGCTGCCTATAATTTACAGGCCGCACCGCAAACGGTGCTAATGGTATCTGCACCTATTCTAGGGTGGTACAGATAGATGCACTGTGTTATTTTAACCAATTAAAATAAAAAAAATTGTCGCATGGTGCGCTTGAGCTGTGCAGCTCACACCGGCTTGCAGTGCTGCTTGTAAATTTACAGGCTGCATCGCAACTAGTGCTAACAATATCTACACCGGTTCTGGGGTGGTACCGATAAGCACACCGTGTTATTTTAATTTTTTTAAAAAATGCGGTGCAGTCGTTTACCAGGCCACACTGTTGACAATGTGGAATAGCGGCAAGACGGTGTGTTGATTGAATTATCTGCCCCGGGGTGGATAATTAAGTCAATGCAATGCATTCCGCATTTCGACACGGTCAACAGTTCAGCCTGGTAAACTGGTGCTAATGGTATTTGCACCAGTTCCGGGGTGGTACTGAAGGCACACTGTGTTATTTTAATTTTTTTTAAAAGTGCGATGCGGTCATTTACCCGGACGCACCGTTGACCTAGTGGAATAGCGGCAATGCGGTGCGTTGACCAAAATTGCTGCTCTGGGACGGCTATTTTTTTCAGCACACAACTTTCCATATTTTTCCTAGGTTAACGGTGCGGCCTAGTAAACGACCGCACCGTTCACTATGTAATGATGGCAGGAGGTCGATCCGCTGACTTAACTATTGTTTGGTCAATTTAGTGTATCCTAAATTGTTGCATTTAATTGTCAATCCGGGAATCGTAAGCTGATGAAGTGCGGCGCACTATATGTGCAAGATAACCTCTTTCTTAACTTTTTGTCGTTTATGGTCTTTCTAAGGTAAAATGGAAATTCTAAAGTGAAAAGCAAGCTTGGTTATATTTATTCAAGGAAGTGATATCCCCTATAATTATTTACCAATCTTGAAACTTTAAAAGCAAATTGAAATTACAATGACAAAAAAGTAAACTGCTGAAATGAAAAGTGCTGCTAATCTAATGAATCAAAACAAGAAACTAGTGAACATGAAAACTAAACTATTCTTGCTGCCAACTGAACACAAAAGAAACTACGCTTATGGAAATTCAAAATTGCGATGAAATAAATCTAAATCAGATTACATCAATTCATTTTCTGACCCTTCATCATTAGACCAGCTATGACTTGCGGAAGTAATCATAAACAACTTGTGTAACTGATTATTTAATTTGCAGAAAGTAAACTAATACTAAATCATACACACATAATTCAATCCCTCACCATCAGTCCAGCTGTGGCTTTCGGAGGCAACTGAAGATGTCATACATGATTTAATATATCTAAATTTGTAGAAAGGGAACTAATACTAAACTACACATTTCATCATGCAGCCCCTCACCATCAGTCCAGCTGTGGCTTTCGGAGGTAACTGAAGACGCTATGAGCAGCTTAATATATCTAATTTTGCAGAAAGCAAACTATTACTAAACTACACATTTCATCATGCAGCCCCTCACCATCAGTCCAGCTGTGGCTTTCGGAGGTAACCGAAGACACTATGAGTAGCTTAATATATTTAAATTTAACTACTGAATCAGATAAGCAAAACTGAAATGTACAAAACAGGACTGAAGTTAAACAAAAGCTGTGGAAAGAAAACTAGCAGCAGAATAATGTCAGTTTCATATCATTAGCCAAAATACTATGAAAATGCCCGGGCTGTCTACCTAAAACCTGCACAAGAAAACTGATCAGTGAATTAACAATTATGAAAACATGAAAGACAGGAATGCAAATGGAAATTATAGAAATGTATGAACAGAAATGAAACAACTATGAAATATGAACATGTAATGGATTATAATACAATGACTGTTTTAAAGAAATGAAATGAAAAATATATATACATTAATACACAGAACCTCGGCTGAGCAGGGGCCCTCTACGTAGCTTTGGTAACGATCCTCAACACAAATTAAGTTGAAAACAGAGTTTTTCACATTAAAAAGCAATTCATTACAGACTGGTAGTATTACGGCTCAAGGCAGCGTAATCACTACATAACAGAGTACGCACATCAACTCAACAGCTATGATCAACTAACAACTATCAACTTCACAACTAACTCTACGTGCGTATGCAAACGCTCTATATAAGACAATAAAATGTAACTGTCTCCTGAAGTTTATGATAGCAGTCAGCACGTAGACCACTTCGGCCACAGATATAGGAGTATGGCCATGTTGGAAAACGGATCTATGGAAGGTCGACGCTTCAATTCAACTCCAGAACTTTGCACAGATGTCAATTAACCTCCACAAGCTTGGAAACGGCCGTATGGATGTTTATATGCCACGAAACAGAGTCCAACCGACATGAAACTCCATAGTTGACCTCCACGTGGATGGCTTTGACCGTGGCTTCCTTTGACGAATTTACTTGAACCAATAGGACACGAACCATGTCCTCGTCATTCCTAGGCCGCTCTGACACGTTTTCCTTTCGTAGACACTCAGAATATCGATTTCCACAAATAAGTCATGAAAGAAGAAATTGGGCGGAAAGATGTTTCCATAGGCTCTATGAATGTAAAATCTAAATCAAATAGAAAACACACAAACATAACTAAAAACCATGTTAGATACCCTTTTGCACATGATATTGACAATTTTGGAGGTTTAGGTGAGTGAAAAAGATATGGAAAAGTGTATGGACAAGAGGCAAATTCGGGACTCAACATACCCCCACTGTGAAGGTGTTGCATGTCCTCATGCAACCAAAAATTTGATACTTTTTGTTCAATTCATGTGTCTTGAAACTTCAGCCAGCACATCTAACCCCCTTCTCTTCTTCTTTGGTACTGCCATCATTCTGGGTTTCTTCATGAGGCACCTGAATTTGATATTCACAAGTGCTCTGCTCAATTTTTGGCATTTCCTTTTTAGCTTCTTATTCTTCTTTTGCCAAATACCCAAATGTAACATAGTATTGTCATGGATAATCTTGTCCAGTTTGCCTTGCTCTTTGAGTGTTTCATTTTCATTTTTGATATGTCGGTTCAAAAGCTCAAGCTCAAAAATCTCCTGTTTTAATGACTGAACCAAGTCATCCTGCAATGTATGAGGCTGAGAACACAAAGCACACACACAGAGACAGCCCCTTTATCACCAGGAGGTAGCATCACTCCTCCTATTTAGGACCTCACATTGAGGTAAATTCTGAAGACATAATCAGAAACACCATTTTAGACACCATCCCTGAAAAGGGGAATTCCGCTCCCCTACCACCTGCTGAAATAATGACAGATGAAGATTCAGATGAAAGAGGAAGTGAGAAACTAAGACGGACCTACAAGAGATTGAAGAAATTGGTAAAATATATGAGAAAACAACTAAAGAAAGAAAGAGGGGCCCAGAAGACAAAAAAATAAACCTCCATTGCAGGAACTCAAACAAAACTAGTAGATACTATCAAAAGAAAAATACAAAATGACTTAGCCGACACCGTGGAAACTGGAATACAAACCAATTTGATAACTACCACCGAGGCTGAAATGTAGACAGAACTGGCAAACACCATCGAAGCCTCCACCCAAACTGAGCAAAAGGTTACAGAGGAAAATGGGACCCAAATAGAGGAAGCCCCTACCTATGGCCATCTAGTAGAGAAATTTGCCAACCAGAAATTACATAATGAAATAGTGCAAGTGTAGCATGAACTAACATAGTGCAGGAAGGAGATGGTTCCATTACAAGAATATCAGGCACTGCTAAAAAAAGTTCACTTACCTCTCCTCTACAAAAGATGAGACATTTGCTCAGCTTAGAGGAGAACAGGCAAAGGTTAAAGTGGTACAAGAGCAGGTGGAGCAAGCTAAGAAGCAAATCTCTACAATTTTCTCTCTATATAATGATGTGCTATCATGTAGAGCTCTGACAACCAACTATGCCTTGTTCCTAACAGAATAGTATTTACTCTTGATAGTTAAGGTTGCCAGGGTAGGAAAATCCACTACTTTCAGAACCGTAGAAGAATTTGTCCATTATTGTAATGCTCAGGATGAGCAGGTCCAGTGCCTCCTGTGTGAGCTTTAGATGAATAAATTATTCTTAGGAGAAGACACAGACAGAAACCTTAGCCCCTTATAGGGGATGTACAGCTGCAAGCCTTCCTTTCATTTGCTAAAAACCAGATCTGGTGGGCCAAATCCTACAACATCTTCTAAAAAAGAGAGCATAGCCTAGATTTATGGGTCAGGGGGGAGCCTACAAAACCCCTAAAAATGATCATCCAACACAAAAACTTCATGAGAAGGCAAGGTGTGAGGACTAGGCTGGGTCCCATCCATAAATTTATCATAGAAAATGCACGAGAATAATTTGGGGACATTCCTGAAGCAGCTTAGCAGCAGCCAAGAAAAGATGGATGGCCTCCACGAACAATGTGAAGAATAGGGAGCCATTCGGTTATAGGAATTTCAAGGCTGCTACCTCCAGGTTCCTCCCATATAGCAACCTGGTCTACAGCATGGGGCCTACCTGGTTGGGATGTAGATACAAAAGCCCTCTCCTCTGGTATCCTCCCGAGGATTATAATCACAATTATGAATTACCAAAAGGATCCACAGGCACTACCTTTGCACTCATGAAACGAAAACAAGGCTTCAGAGCATACAAAGAAAATGCCTACCCTTCCTACTCCCTAACACAACTACATCTCAATCATCTGTTTTCATGAGAACATGCAACTAGGTAAGCAGGGGAGTATGTTGGGCCCAAATTAAGGTATGTTCTCACCCTGTAAGTACTTCAAATTATGTTATAATTTCGGGGGAATTCCTCTTCATATTAACAATAAAGAGAATAAAAGATTATGAAAATGAGAACAATTATACTAATGATGAAAAGGATGTTTTTGTAACAGAAAATTGACTTCTCTTATCTCTGCATGCAGGAAGGAAGAATGGCTGATAGGAAACGGAAGCTAACCAACAGACGCAAGCATATGAGATCTCAGTAACTCCCAGTGGCCAGCATAAGGTAGACAAAAGAATGTGATTCCAAGAAATCAAACAACAACCATGCACAACGAGCTGTCTTTTGGGAAATACTTTCACATTTTTGAAATCGCCTTTAAAAAGGAGAAGGACAAACGATAACGGGGGGCAAAGAAAGGATAGGAAATTCATTCTGTAATCTGGATGTAATATTGAGCTTTGAACAATAATATTTTGAATTTTTTACTGCACTAGGGCTTCTAGTGGTTTGGGCCCAACCTCTAGAAGTTCCACGCAAGTTTCCATACTCTGTGTAGTTGCAGAACCAATGCTTATGTATCTAATGCAGTTGCAAAGTATATTTCCATTCAATAAAGTTACAGTTCTCTTTCTTGAGGATTGTTAGAAATCGCGTTCTTGAATTAGGACAATCGCAATCGTATTTTCAAACTTATGGAAATATTTCATTATTAGTAGATAGTTCCAATTATTTTAATACCTTTTCATTTGAGTTACAAGTCATAGAATAAGATGATTTCGATGTTATCCATCTTCATGAATTGCATTATTCTTTTAGCATAACGAAGCGTTCAACCTTCGATCAATTTTCATTAATTAAGTCATAAAGAGAATTCCATTGCAAAATTACTTAACTAATTGCTATACAATTTATTTAAATCACTGCAGTTATACTACTGTTCCATTATTGCTCAGTTAGCTAAACTGTTCATTCAATTCAATTCTATTACTATTCATCTTAGTTAGACTATTGTTCCATTCAGTTCCATTTTTGTTTATTTTATTTAGACCGTTGTTTAATTCAATTCAATTATTGCTTGATTTCTCTATATTGTCGTTCAGTTCAGTTAGACTACTGTTTAATTCAATTATATAGCTGCTAAATCTTGTTGCTCAATATTAGGTTAAAAACCAATCCACGCCACCCCTCTTAGGATAAGGAAACTTAGGAAGTTAGTAAATTATTCCTCATAAGTGACAAGGAGTAACTATTAGACGACCCGACTCACATATATTGTGCCATCACTCTTGAAATAAGAAGACTTAACCCGGGTTGATAATTAAATGAGGAACCACTAAAGTTGTTGATAATAATTCACCTCTGTGAACACCAACAATAGATACTATAGAGGCTGAGGTGCAGACCAACACAGCCGATACTGCCGAGATTGGGACACAGACAGACCAAGTAGACACTATCGAAACTTCTACACAAATTGAGAAGAAAACCACAGAAGTGAAGGAGATCCAAACAGAGGAAGCCCCTGCCTATGCCCACCTGGTAGAGAAAGCTTTCAATTAGAAATTGCACCATGAACTGGTGCAAGCACAGCATGAGCTAGCACAATGTAGGAAGGATGTGGTGCCATCACAAGAATATCTAGCACTACTAAAGAAATTCACAGACCTCTCCTCCACAAAAGACGAAACATTTACCCAGCTCAGAGGGGAACAGGAAAAGGTGAAAATGGCACAAGAATAGGTGGAGCAAGCTAAGAAACAAATCATTACAATTTATTCTCTGTATAATGATGCACTATCATGCAAAGCACCGATGACCAACTATTCCCTATTCTTAACAGAATTATATTTACTCCTGAATGTCAAGGTCGTCAGGGCAGGAAATTCTACAACATTCAGGACTATAGAATAATTTTTCCACTGTTGTAATGATCAAGATGAGCAGGTCCAACAACTTATATGTGAACTTTACATGCACAATTTCTTTCTAGAAGAAGACACTGACAACAACCCTAGTCCCTTTATAGGGGATGTTCAGCTCCAACACTTCCTCTCATTTGCTAAGAACCAGATTAGGTGGGCCAAGGCCTATAACATCTTCCAAAAGAGAGAGCATGGCCTAGACTTTTGGGTTAGAGGGGAACCTACAAAACCCCTACAATTGTTCATCCAGCACAAAAACTCATGTGAATGCGAGGTGTAAGGACTAGGCTAGGGCCCATCGATAAGGACATCATAGAAAATGGACGAGAACACTTTGAGGACATTCAAGAAGCAGCCTTGGCAGCATCTAAGCAATGATATATGGCCTCCATGAACAACGTAAAGAATAGGGAGCCATTTGGCTACAGGAATTTCAAGGCTGCTACTCCAGATTCCTCTCATACAGTAACCTGGTCTTTAGCATGGGGCTTGCGTGGTTAGGATGTATATACAGAAGCCCTGTCCTCTGGTATCCCCCTGAGAACTATAATAACAATTATTAATTACCAGAAGGATGCATAAGTGCTACCTTTGCAATCATGAAACAAAAATAGGGTTTCAGAGCATACAAGGAAAAGGTCTGCCCTGCCTACTCCTTAGCACAGTTACATCTCAACCATATGTTTGCATGAGGAAATGCAATTAGGTAAGAAGGGGAGTATATTAGGCCCGAATTGAGGTATGTTTTCACCCTATAATTACTTCAAATTATGTCACAATTTTGGGAATTCTTCCTCATATTAACAATAAAGAAAGAAAAGATTTATGAAAACTAGAGCAATTGGGCTAAAGACAAAAGGAATGTTTCTATAAGAGAAAATTGACTTATTGTATCTCCGTATGCAGGAAGGTAGAGTAGTTGAACCAATGGTAAATGGAAGACAACAGATAGACGCAAACGTATGGGATATCAGTAACTCCTAGAAGCCAACAGAAGGCAAACAGATGGATTCAAGCTCAAGAACTCAAACGACAGCCACGCGCAGCGGGCTGTCGTTTGGAAAATACTTTCTCATTGCATGAAATTTCCTTTAAAAGGACCAGGGATGAACTAGATAGGGAGTCGAAGAGGAATAATAAATTCCTTCTGTAATCAACGCATCAAAACCAAACTTCCTAATTGTATTCTTGTAGTATCTCCTGATGTAATAAAGACTTTGTGATGTTTTTAACAAACATCCTTTGAGGTTTTCACTATGTTAGAGATTCTGGTGATCTGGGCCCAACCCCTGGAAGTTCCTCGCCAATTCCCATATTGTGCGTTAGTTGCAGAATCAAAGTCCAATTACCTAATGCGGTTGTAAAGTACTTTTCCACTGAATAAAGTTACATTTTTTCCTTCGTCAGAGCAGTTTAGCATTTGTGTTCTTTGATTTAGAATAATCGCATTCGTATTTTCTGGTTGATAATAATACTTCATCACCAACAGATGTTTTCAGTTTCTTCTAATGCCTTTGCAATCGATTTACAAATCGTAAAATAGTTATTGTTTGATGTTACTTGTCTTTGAAAATTAAATTATCCTTTCAGCACAGTAAGGCATCCAATTGTTGATTAATGTCAATTAGTTATTTTACAAAGATAATTCCATTGCAAAATTATATAAGCAATTGTTGTGCACTTCATTTACATTGTTGTTCAATTCATTTAGATTGTTTTTCAATTCATTCATATTGTTGTTCAATTCATTTAGATTACTGATCAATTCATCTAGATTGTTGTTCAATTCATTAAGCTTGTTTTTCAAACCGTCATTCTGTTCTTCAATCATAGGCTCGACAGAATAATTATCCATAGCCTACCAAACCATTCCTCGTTAAGTTGATTGAATTCAAAAGGCTAGATAATCATTTCTCATAAACAACATAGAGTAACTATAAGTATATCTCACTTGCATATATTATGTCGACACTCTTAAAATAAGAATACTTACCTCGGGTTGATAATTAAATGAGAAGCACTAGGGTTGCCTACAATAAGGCACTTCTATAACACCAACACTCTGCACAATTGCTGAGAAGAAGGCTGGGGAGAAAGTGTTTTACTTTCTGGTACGTAGGTTCTTACCTCTCATTTTCAATACCCAATTCTTTCACAGCAAAAGAAAAAAAGAAATAAAGGACGTCACTCTTAAACACTCTCCCCGACAACGACGCAAAAATTTTGGGTCATAAAGGTGACTATTTAAAGGTAATATTATTGCTTTTCATTAATTATCAACCTAGGGAAAGTCTTGTTATTTCAAGATTGTAATAAAAATATATGCAAGTGACATCAGAGGTTAACTACTCTAAATTGTCATAAGGAATATTTTCTAATCCTAAAAGTTCAATCAAACCAACCTAGAAGTGAATTATGAAACGTTTCGGACTATTCAAAGGAGCTAACTCTGTTCTAAGCTTATGCAGGAATAACTACTCAAGACTAAAAGAAATAAATTGCAATTGAACAACACGCTTTGATGAATTGAACAACCTTAATGAACTGAACATCAACTCTAATAAATTGAACAAAAATCAATTATACTAGATTTTGCAATGGAATTCTCTTTTAACCAGCTAGTAACATCCTTCTGAATTAAACATCAACCAAATGCTCACAATGATGATGAAAAGATCGAAATGTTAACTATATGCATAATTGAACAACAATCATGTTGAAAACTAATCTAACAATTGTGAAAGCATTAATTTCAGATAAGAGGACATGAATGGTAAACTAGTCTAGTAAAAAGAAATCTATAACATCTCATGCTCTCAATTAAACAATTAAATGATATATTATCAAACACAATGGATAACTGGAAACGAAAATTTTGTAAATAAACATATAGCATAGAAGTACCAGGAGAACCCCCAAGGCTAGGCCCAAAGCCACTAGAAGCCTACTACTAAGGAATACTCGGAGGTTGTTTATTCCAAAAGTGCTAAATCCTTCATTAATCTGTAGAGCAATATATTAGTACAACTTGATGATTCTGTCCGAATACATTTAATACAGGAAGATTATATTACAGTGTCTTCATCTTGTTCATCTTCGGCCCTTTATAGTTTAAAGGCGAATTCAAAAGTAGTAACGGATCTTTCTCATTATGGGACCCTGTTGCTTCATGGCTATCGATTGAGTACTCCAAGTGTGAGCGTGCCTCTCCATATTCCACTGATTCATAGAAACCAATATGATTATGTTTGCCTTCCTTGCCAGTTGTCTTTTAGTCATCCGGTCAGCAGTTTGGATATTTTTCTTCCCTATCAATAAGGACAGTTACAAATCAATTCTTACATTATTAAACACTCCTTTTATCATTAGTCCACTCTGCCTTGATTTTTCATTATTTTCCTTCAAGTTATTGCTAAGATGAAGGGAAAATACATAAAAGTACATGAAAATCCATGGTAAAGATGGGGTGAAACGTACCTTCTTCTTGACCCAATAATATTTTCATACAAATAAATCTAAAACATTCATTAAAATAATAGTAAAAAATCAACATCACTTATTCCACCTAAAATTGACATAGGAACACTTTCAGCAAAATATTTATGATTGATAATTATTGTGCACTAAAATTTAAATAATTTATTTGATCTGAAGAAATGATATAACTGGTGCTCAATTGTAATTATATCACACCAATTGACAAGGAAAGTTTTGACTGGTTTGTGAGTTGTTTGAGAACTTCAAAATATAACCAAATATTATTATTGAAATTAAAATAATTTTAAATAGAAAAAAAAATTTAAAAAAAAAAAAAAAAAAAATTGATATAAATGTGTAATGCATTAGTCAAAACCAAAAACTAATTATATTTATTATAAAAAAAATAGGTGATTTGAATGTTTTTAAGCCTACACATATGGATTTTAAATCAATACAATATCTTTAGTTTATAAAGAAATTTATTTTTAAGATAGTATGAAGCAAACTCAGATCGAGAAAAAGATCTTCAATCTAAATGTAATGTAAAGAAACATAGTTTTAAGCTACAAATGCAGTGTGCTTGTGAGGAACCAACCTAGCAGTAACCCAACTTGAATACGGATCTTGAGCAAATAGAGAAAAATAAGAATACTAGACCCATGTCCATGCTGGATGAAACTGAAGTCGATACAAGCACCATTGAGGCCATGAATGTCGATGTTGAGCTGATCCACAAACCCACCCTTATCATGGCACTAGGCCTCCAAAATATAATATCCACTTCTAGAGACATGACAAGGAAACACCCACAACCACAACAACTCCCAGCCGGGGTTACCAATGCTCTATATGAAACCCCTAGTTAGCTTTCTATACAAAAACTTTGATTGTCATTCATAACCGTTCAAAACCTGAAACCACTACATGTTCCCATTCTCAAATGAGAAATGGTTCATACAAAATACCTCATATAGAATTTATTATGTTTTATTGTTATTTATGAATAGAATAAGGCACCAATGTGTTATGTTTTCTTGGTATTATTGAATTTATTAGGTTTGGTATGTAACAATAGAATAAGGCATGAATGTGTTATGTTTCTAAGTTTTATTAATGGATATAATTTAAAAATCATACTGTTGATTCACTATTTTAATAATTTTTTTAATAATTTAGTGATGATTTATTGTTTTAATAATTGTTTTGATATTTTAATAATTGTATGTTACATAAAAATGAAACTTACAATTAAATTATGCAGCTTAAAATTAAAATGATGACATGCAATGGAGTGCCACCATTGGAGGTGTGCATGCATCACATTCCATATTCTTTATTTAATACGCTTTGTTAAATTGAAACGGTTGTCATTCAAATTCCACAAAACAAATTTAATAGAAAATTAAATCAAGCTTATTCAAAAATAAATCCAACAAATTGTGAGATGCTGCAAGTTTCATTTCATAACCATGGTCTATTATGCAAGTTTATTGTTTCTTCAGAAGTTTCAATTTGATATCTAGGTTAGTCCAATTTTAAGGTTCATTGGTTTATTCCAAAACTGTAGTGATATTTATTTCCTATGTTTAATACATTGAATGGTATATAACAGATTGATTGTGGTAGCCAGGTACATGGAGCTTCTATTTTATATAGAGGTTTAGGTGCCACATATTTGGCCTTAATGCCTTTCTTAAATTGTTCAACCCTCAATATAAAGTGGTAGTTATGTAAAACTCAGGCCCTCTGTGTTTTGATATCATAAATTGTTGAAATTCGGATGTCATTATGAATATGATGAACATGATAGATATTTTTCACAAACATGGGTTATCCATTTCATCTTCATTTTTCTCCTCAAATATGATCAAGTATACGCTTCTTTGTAATTCATTCATTGTCGCACCACTATGAGCCAAACTAAATTTTGATCTTGGTGTTTAAATTTTACATAATGCTCCCATTCCCCAACTCTGATATTGATTGATATCCATATATTTCCTTATTAGAAAAGAGGCATTTCCCGAAACTAAAATATTAGTGGTGTTCTCTTCAGCTAATCTGTTGTTCCCACTTTTTGCTAATCTGGTGTTCTTAGTCTTTGTTATATGAATTTTTGGGACTATAGTAATATTTCACAACCTTTACAATAGATAGATATGGGGGTGGCATAGTTAGGATATATAATTTTATTGTTGCTTTCTCTCACTTTAAGATGTCCTAGTAAAAATCCCCTTCAATTTCCTAGGTCCGATTTGACAAAGCCACTTCAATTTTGAAGTAGCAGGAAGAAAGGCCCCTACACTTCACCATTCTGTGATAGATGAGATGCTATCATTAATACATTGATACATGTTTTTCAGTTATGAACATATAAATTTAGCCATGCTACTATCACCATAAGACGAAGTGCGGGTGAGTGAGACACATGGGGTTTGCTGAGACACCAGAGATAAAAACTTCATGAAATAGTAGGCATGAAAAAATCCATTGTTGTGCCTAGATATGGGGTGGACCTTATCGAACACATTTTCTCAAAGGATTAAATCCCTCTCATACCTTGAGTCCCTTTCAACCTTTCCCATATGAAATAATTTTTTTAAGCCTCCTTGACAATAGTTTTTGGTAGCCCGCGTTTTACTACCCATTGTCTATAAATTAATATGTTTAGAAAGCAGTTTTCCAGAGTAAATCATGTCTTCATGGTTAAGTGTTTTTAAGTGTGTTGTTTTGTAATAATTACTCTTTTTCCATCATTTTAAAAATTGAGATAAATAACATAAATAAAAATTCATTGATGGTAATGTTGAAACCATATTGGGTGGAAAATGGAGGGTGGGAGTGCTAGGGTTTGCAGGTCAGGGGAGGTTGTCGGTGCAAAGACGACTCCTCTTGACTGTGCACCAGGAGGGAATGGCGCATCGTCCAGCTGGGCTATCAAACACAAGAAAGGGCGGAGACCCTTTAGTCAAGCATTGGCACATCGTAAAGGAGGGAAGTTGTTTTCCATGGCGATCCAAGCCATAGATTTTCGACCTTCCACAACATGCAAATATTTCGAATTCTAGAATGTCCTGGGATCCATGCTCCCTCACTTGGAAATAGGGTATCCTAGGCTATTGATTGCACCGAGTGCTCGGATACAAGCTCTCGTCGGTGGGAAAGAGGCAAACATTGGCAGTCACAATGGGTTAGCGACAGATGCAGGGGCAGGAGGCCAGCTCACTCAAAGGATGAATGGAAGGGGTGGATTAGAAGTGGATGATCCTGCCCTCTATCACAACCTCTATGTTGTTCCTCTGCTCAGATCCCAGTCAAGGTGCAGCGTTATCGGTGAAGGGGTTGCCTTAATGACGAATGGTTACAACTAGATACAAAGGGCTTGCACAAGCTAGTTATTTCTTCCCCTATGCTCTGAATATGACGTTTTTTCCTATGCTTTAAATTGTAAATTCTATATTTTTGAGGGGTGGGTTTCTCTGAATGCTGCGTGGGCAGCTTGGGAGATGGAACCCCATATTTCCCCTATGCAGTATATTTTTTGGGGGTGGAGTGGGGATGCTCCCACTCACGTGACTCCCCTATGTGAGGTCATTGTGGCCCTTGCACCTCATGACAACTCTGTTCGAGGGGCCTGTCCCCGAGGGTTAGACAAAAAAAACTCCAACACAGATAGTACAGGATGGGACTATGATGCAAAGATCCATTTCCATATTACTTTCTAAAAACATTAGATGGGAAATCCAAAAGCTTTTGGGTATAGGATTCAGAGCTGGTTATAGATCTGAAGAAAAAGATCCAATTTTCTACAAGTATCCCAGCTATAGAACAAATTCTGATCTTTTCAAGGAAATTACTACAGGGAGGAACTCAATCAAAATACTACCATATCCAAAGGATTCCTCCATTGTCCTCAATTTAAGACTCAAAGGTGAATCTTCAGGAGTAAACACATCGGCTAGATCTGAATAGAACAGAGTTCACGAACCCATGAGGGGAGCCAAAACCTCCAAAACCAAAAAGAAAAATGATCCCTCATACAAGAACATTTTATAGGGAAAAAGCAAAGTAGCAACACCATCTAAACAAACTCAGTATATTCTCAAACCATACATTGTGGAGAAACTGAATTACGTGCCAGAACTGAACATTGAGACACTGAAGATCGATGAACATTGTTCCACATTTGAATCACATTCAATAATATGCAGGTTTAATTGCTATTGGCCAAAACAAATGGAGCTGTTCCATTGGATATTTACCAATTGGACCATGAATTATGACATCTATCTCTACTCCAAGGGGTATTTTATTGGCAAGTTCCCATCACAGGAAGCCAGAGATATCATTCTTATGGTAGGACCGTGGTTCTGGGGTTCTATAGGCTTCTTCATCACACCTTGGTTCCCAGATTTTGACGAAAATACGATGGAGATAACCAGAATGTCGGTTTCGGTCCAGCTGCATAATCTCCAGCTCCATTTTTGGAATTAATGTGTTTTAGAAGGCATTGGGAACAGGCTTGGGAGATACATCAAAATAGACATCCAACAATTGGAGGAGAGAATATTCACCTTCGCACGAATCTATGTGGAAGTGGATCTCATCAAGGGGCTTCTAGAAAGCATCCATATGATACATAATCAGTAAAAATGGTCGCAACACCTGGACTACGAAAACATTGCATTTAGGTGTAGGACATGTAAGAGAATAGGTCATTTACAAAACACATGCCCGGGTGCAAAAATATAAAATCAGAAGAATAAGAAAATAGGGAAAGCAACCAAAGGATGGCACTTTACATCAGGAGGACCAGAGCAAGAGACAAAATAAGAAGGGGATATACCCATCCAAAACAAGAGTAAACAACATGCAATCGAAAGTTGAGATTCTGACAAAGAAAACACTACAAGGAACAATAAGCTGGCTTTGGTTCCTTCCTCCCTGCATTCAGGGAATTAGAAGATTTTCCAAAAGAGAAAAGGCAAGCGTGAGTAGCCCAGCCCTACTGGAAATATATAATATTTTTTGGTAGCTTCGCTATGATGTGTGCATGAGAACATGGGCCCATTGGGCACCTTGCATGCTTAATTGCATCTACAAAATGTAACTTCTCATTATTTTTTAATAGAAAGTTGCAGATTTTTTCCTCGGAAAAAAAAAAAAACATAAATACAAATTCAAAGTTTTCCATGTAGAATACAATTGACTTAAGGAGCAACTCAAGTTGATTAGATAGACTTAAAAGGTTCCTATAGAGGATTTATGCTTCAGCCTAGGGTATTCAACATTTCTGTTTGATAGGTTAAAAAAAATTTATTAATAGTTTTAACTCTTTATTTATACTCGAAAATATAGGAATATTATAAAATATTTATAGTAGATAATTTTAAAAAAATTAAAAAATATAAATATTAAAACATTAGTGATTAATTTTTTTATTCAAAAATATTTTTAAAATCTAAAAAAAAAAAATAAGTAATAAATAATATTAAAAATAAATTCTTTTATTAAGACTAAATCCCTCTCATACCCCTATGTATGAGATAATTTTGTTAAGCGTCCTTGACCATAGTTTTTGGTATCCCACGTTTTATTCTATAAATTAATATGTTTCAAAAGTAGTTTTCCATGTTGAGATTTTCAGTTTTATTAAAATAGTCAAAAATCTCAGTAGGTGACAAAAATTAGGAATTTGTTGCTAGATTAGCTCCAGTTTGTTGGGAGGGAGTTAATGCATCCTAAATTTGAGTTGAGAGGATTTATGAGGCAGTTAGATTCTCCTTGCTATAAAACAGGTATCCATACGGATGGTTTGTGGGTGTGAGAGTTTGTAATCTCCTGTTTGATTAATAAGATTGCCTATGCCTATGTTGTGTGGACGTAGCCCAGAATGGTTGGGTGAACCACGTAAAATCTCTGTGTCTTCTGTGTATGGTTTATTTGCTGTTGTTGTCTTTTGAATGCTGCGCACTAATTACTCTAACAATTGGTATCAGAGCATGTTGGAGGAGCACGCAGTGGAGGAGGTGCACATTGCTGCGTGGAGGTCGACTGTTCTGTGCGTGGAGCGTATCTGTGTAAGGAGGATTGCTGCGTGGTATTAAAAATCGTTGCTGCTACATTGCTGGTGCACTGCTGCGTGGAGAATCCGTGGGATGTCGTTTCTCTCCGCGGGTTGTGCCAAGGGTAGTTAGAAGCCGGAGGTGCACAATATCGAACGGTGGTACAGTTAGAAGCCGCTGCCTGTTCATAAAATGCCGTTTGTTATCGCTGCTCCGTGAACTAGACAAGAATAAAATCGATTGTTTGGAAGTGGTGGTGCGCATAATCACTGCTGTTGATTATTGGTGGAGGACCTGCGCATGCCGAGACTGTTGAACAGTGGCAGCGCCGTGGGTTGAACTTCCTCAGAGATCATACTCAGAAGCCGTGGGTTGAACCGCTCCAAAAACGTTGTATGCCATTTTTTGAACCATGTGCGTTGATTTTTTAAATCGATATAAATGTTTTATTGCAATATTTTAAAACCAAAACATAAATCGATTATATCGATATACATATTTTAATTTTTTTTTAAATCGATTTAATACTATTGTGATATATCGATATTGTATATCGATTTAATAGCATTATGATATGTCGAGATTTTATTTGAATACCATTTGCATATGGTATTGAAGGAAAGACCTTTGTTAAGGTGAAAGGCATTTAGAAATAGTTTTTTGAATATTTTTATTGCCATTTGCATATGGTATGAAAGGAAAGGCCTTTTTTATAAGGTGAAGGGCAGCGTTTGTTTTTTTTTTAAAAGGTAAAGGCATTTTTTTAAAAACACAAACTTCATTGATTTAAAGTTGGTTTTTTGGAGATTATTGTGTTTTTTGCTGATACAAGATGGTGAAAACTCAAAATGCTCGGTTTGAAATTGAGAAGTTCAATGGCAAAAACAACTTCGAGATCTGGAAGGTAAAGATGCATGATCTCCTGGTACAACAAGGCGTGGCGAAAGCGCTGTTAGGGAAAAGAAAAAAGCCTTCTTCCTTGACGGAGGATGAATGGGATGAGTTGGATGACAGAGCTCTGAGCGCAATTCGGTTATTTCTGGCGGATGATGTTCTGTTCAACATTGTGTCAGAGAAAACAGCTGCAGGTCTGTGGTCGAAGCTTGAGAAGCTCTACATGACGAAATCCTTGACAAATCGAATTCTCCTGAAGCGACAGCTTTATGGTTTGCGAATGAAGGAAGGTACATCGATTACTGATCATTTGAATGTCTTTAATAATCTCCTGGTACAATTACAAAGTCTAGATGTAAAATTTGATTCAGAGGATAAGGCAATAACTCTATTGTGTTCATTGCCCGAATCGTGGGATCACTTTGTTACTTCCATAAGCTTTATTACTGCAGACATCCTTGAATTTGATGATGTCGTCGGAGCTTTGTTGTCCGAGGAGACCAGGAAGAGGTCGAATGCTGACACCTCTACATCAGAGGCAATGATGGCTAGAGGTCGTTCTAGAGAAAGACGCTCTGGTAAACGCAGCGATTCGCGTTCAAAGTCGAAAGGGAAGAAGAGCAAAGTAAAGTGCTGGTTTTGTGGCAAATCAGGGCACTTGAAGAAGGATTGCTGGAAGCGACAACAATCTTCAAAAGCAGATTCTTCGACAGAGAAGAAGGAGGCAAATGCGACAGATACAGGTTCGGCATCTGGTTCAGGTATGAGCGATGAAGTATTATCAGTTAATGTGTCAAATCATGATCAACATTGGTTGTTAGATTCCGGTGCATCTAACCACATGTGTATCCATAAAGACTGGTTTAATACGTATAGATCTGTTGATGATGGCGTCGTGTACATGGGTAATGATGTTACTTGCAATATTGTTGGGATAGGAAGTATACAACTGCAAATTTTTGATGGCACAACTAAATTGTTAACAGATGTGAGACATGTTCCAGACTTAAGGAAAAATATGATTTCATTAGGAGCACTTGATTCAAATGGATATAAAACTGTAATTCAAGGTGGAGTAATGAAAATTTACAAAGGCATTTTACTAGTTATGAAAGCTAAGAAAGTAGGAAATCTATTTCAGTTAGAAGGAGGTACAGGGTCAGATTTTGTGTCTACTGTGTCTGAACATGACAGTAGTTTCATTCACTTATGGCATCAAAGATTGGGGCATATGAGTGAAAGAGGGTTGAAAATTTTCGCTGATCGCAAGTTACTTCCAAATCTAAAGTCTGAAAAGTTAGATTTCTGTAAGCATTTCTTGTTTGGAAAACAAAGTAAACAAAAATTTAAAACATGCAAACATACTAGTAAAGGGATACTTGATTATATTCATTCAGATGTTTGGGGTCCAGCCCCTACAGCGTCATATGGTGGCTCGTCATATTTTGTATCATTTATTGATGACTTTTCTAGGAAATTGTGGGTCTACATGATGAAAAAGAAGTCTGATGTTTTTACAATTTTCAAACAGTTTAGAGCATTGGAAGAAAACATCACTGGTAGAACAATAAAGTGTTTAAGAACTGACAATGGTGGTGAGTTTACTTCCAAAGAGTTTGACAGCTATTGCAAGGATGCAGGGATCGAGAGACATAAGACCACGGTTTATACTCCTCAGCAAAATGGAGTTGCTGATCGCATGAACATGACTCTTCTAGAGAGAGCAAGGAGTATGCTGAGTAACGCTGGTTTGCAGAAGGAGTTGTGGACGGAAGCGGTGGCAACAGCTTGTTATGTGATAAACCGATCTCCATCGACGGCCATAGACTGCAAGATTCCGCAAGAGGTATGGAAAGGACACCCTTGTGATTATTCTAAACTCAGAGTGTTTGGTTGTGATGCATATGCTCTAGTGCCTAAACATCAGTGAACTAAGTTAGATCCAAAGTCTAAAAGGTATATCTTTGTTGGGTATGGTGTTGGAACAAAGGGATATAGATTGTGGGATCCTACTACCCGCAAAATCATCATCAACAGAGATGTAAAGTTTAATGAATCCTCTCTTGTACAGTTAGATGTAGATAATAAATTGAAACAGGATGATGTATCTGATTTTCAGCGCATTCAGTTTGACAGCACTTCTAATGATAGTCATGATGACCATAGGTCAGATTCTAGTCATGAACAGGTTTCAGAATCAGATTATGAACAGGGTTCAGATGTAGGTCATGAACAGGTCTCATATGGTGATCGAGAAGAAGTTCCTACAGATGGTAGTCAGCCAATCGAGGAAGCACCAGAAACATCCTTAAGGAGGTCGACAAGAATCAAACGGCCACCGAGAAGGTATGATGATTATGTTACTTCAGTTTCTTTGACAGCTAACGATGATGAACCTCTGTGCTATCAGGAAGCTATAAAAGGTTCGAAAAGTGACAAATGGAAAGCAGCCATGAAGGAAGAAATGATGGCCTTAGGTAAGAATGGCACATGGGATCTGGTTGAACTTCTGAAAGACAGGAAAACTGTGGGGTGTAAATGGGTTTTCAAGCTGAAACGGGGTGTGAATGATACGGAGGATAGGTACAAAGCGCGACTGGTTGCAAAAGGGTTTTCTCAGAAAGCCGGTATTGACTTTCATGAGATTTTTTCACCAGTGGTTAAAATTGTTTCAATTAGAATTGTGTTAGCACTAGTGGCTTTGCTTGATTTAGAGTTGCAACAATTAGATGTTAAGACTGCATTTCTACATGGAGACTTAGATGAGGAAATTTATATGGAACAACCGGAAGGGTTTGTTCAGCATCGCAATAAGAAATTTGTCTGCAGGCTCAAGAAGTCATTGTATGGTCTGAAGCAGTCGCCTCGACAGTGGTACAAGAAATTTGATTCTTTCATGTTGAGT
The DNA here is from genome assembly GCA_034641835.2 of Pinus albicaulis. NCBI lineage: Eukaryota > Viridiplantae > Streptophyta > Pinopsida > Pinales > Pinaceae > Pinus > Pinus albicaulis. Next base: position 1,396,132,787 of record CM076580.1, read on the forward strand.
CAAAAATATATAAGAAGTGAATATGATCATTGTGTCTATTTTAAGCAGTTAAGTAATGGCATGTTCATTATCTTAGTGTTGTATGTTGACGATATGCTTTTAGCAAGCAAAAGCATTGATGAAATCAACAGGTTGAAGACTCAGATGGCAAGGACATTCGATATGAAAGATCTAGGAGCAGCAAGACAGATTTTGGGCATGGAGATTTTCAGAGACAGGAGCAATGGTAAGCTGTGGCTATCACAACAGAAGTATGTTGAGAAGATACTTTTGAGATTTGGTATGAATAATGTGAAGCCTGTGTCAGTCCCTTTCGCTTCCCATTTTAAGCTTTCTTCGAGTTTATGTCCTAATACAGATGAAGAAAAGGATTATATGTCTCGAATTCCATATGCTAATGTAGTAGGATGTTTGATGTATGCGATGGTCTGTACTCGACCAGATATTTCACATGCAGTTGGGGTTGTCAGCAGGTACATGGAAAATCCGGGTAAAGAACACTGGTCAGCAGTGAAATGGGTGCTTCGGTACTTGAGAGGCACAAGTAGTTATTATATCACTTACAATAAGAGTAGTGAATTTGTTTGCGGATATGTTGATTCTGATTTTGCAGGTGATTTGGATAAGAGAAGGTCAACTTCAGGGTATGTCTTTACTCTTGCAGGTGGAGCTATTAGCTGGATGTCAAAGCTACAAAACATTGTTGCTTTATCCACTACTAAAGCAGAATACATTGCTGCTTCGCATGCTTGCAAAGAGGCGGTTTGGTTGAAAGGTTTGCTTGGTGAGTTTGGTAGGTTACAGGACAACATCAGGTTACTTTGTGATAGTCAAAGTGCAATACATTTGGCTAAGAATCCGGCCTATCATATTAAATCAAAGCATATTCCAATTAAGTACCATTTTGTAAGACAGGTTATTACTGAAAGGGGAGTCTCTCTTGAAAAGGTGCATACAAAGGAAAACTGTGCAAACATGTTCACGAAACCAGTTTTGTTAGAGAAGCTGCGTTGGTGTTTGGCTTCTCTTGGCTTGCAGAAGAGATAAAATAATAATAACAGGGCATCAGGCTAATTGTTGTCAAGGTGGAGATTGTTGAGATTTTCAGTTTTATTAAAATAGTCAAAAATCTCAGTAGGTGACAAAAATTAGGAATTTGTTGCTAGATTAGCTCCAGGTTGTTGGGAGGGAGTTAATGCATCCTAAATTTGAGTTGAGAGGATTTATGAGGCAGTTAGATTCTCCTTGCTATAAAACAGGTATCCATACGGATGGTTTGTGGGTGTGAGAGTTTGTAATCTCCTGTTTGATTAATAAGATTGCCTATGCCTATGTTGTGTGGACGTAGCCCAGAATGGTTGGGTGAACCACGTAAAATCTCTGTGTCTTCTGTGTATGGTTTATTTGTTGTTGTTGTCTTTTGAATGCTGCGCACTAATTGCTCTAACATTCCAAAGTAAATCATGTCTGCATGGTTAAAGGGTTTAAGTGTGTTGTTTTATAATAATTTCACTTTTGCCAGCATTTTAAAAATTGAGATAAATAATATAAATAGAAATTCAAAGTTTTGTTTGTAGAATACAATGTACTTAAGGAACAATTTAAGTTGATTAGATGGACTTAAATGGTTCCTAGAAAGGATTTATTCTTCATCTTAGATATTCAACATTTTTGTTTGATAAGTTAAACACAAATTATAATAAAATTATTAATAGTTTTATTCTTTATTTATATTGAAAATATAAGAATGTTATAAAATATTTAGAGTTGAAAATTTTAAAAATATTAAAAAATATAAATATTAAAACATTAATAATTAATTTTTCTCATTCATAAATAATTTTTTAAATCTAAAAAAATTAAATATATAATAAATAATATTAAAAATAGAATATTTTAATACATAAAATATTAAAGTGTCTTGTTTCATAATAGTTTCTCTTTTGCCATAAGATAAATACAAATCATTACAAATTCACAGGAGACAAAATTTGCATGATACATCCAATATAGGCAACTCCATGAAAAAATGGCTAGACCTTTTATTACGTCATCAGCAAACCCTTTGGTATTTTTACATTGTGTATGTGTTAATGATCTATGTTAACCATTTATAGTTAAAGCCAAGTTATTTATTGCAGGCATGTTCAAAGTTTTACTTGTACAATACAATGGATATAAGGAGCAGCTCAAGTTGATTAGATGGACATAAATGGTTTCTAGAAACGATTCCTGCTTCATCCTACAATATTCAACATTTTTGTTTAATATGTTAAACACAAATTATAATCAAATTATTAATAGTTTTAATTTTTTATTTATATTGGAAAATATAGTAATATTATAAAATATTTATAGTAGATAATTTTAAAAATATTAAATAATCTAAATATTAAAACATTAATTATTATTTTTTCTGATTCAGAAATACTTTTAAAATCTACAAAAATTAAATAAGTAATAAATAATATTAAAAATGAATTATTTTATTAAGTAAAATATTAAAAAAGTAAAATTTAATTTGTTACATTTCTAAATTTATTAGTTTCTCTAAGCAAATATAAATCATGTTAATATGTCATTTGCTAAATTTCAAATTTAAAACATGGTGACTTATATGACATACCGAAGCATATCACAATGCCATCACCAAGTTAATCATATCAAATTTACAACAATTTATAATAAAACTATTTATTTCTTGAATTGTAGATTTATGCATATTATATAATTAAACTAGTAATTTTAATAATAAATACAATTATTTGAAGAAAATATCAAAAGTTTATTTTAATATTGATTATCTATTTATTAATACTTTTTATTTATTAACATTGTTAATATTGATACAGCTAATATAATATAATATAATTAATACAATTCATATAATTATTAGTATTTAAATGGTTCCTAGAAAGTATTTATGCCTCCTCCTAGGTTGCCTCCTCCTAGGTTATTCAACATTGTTGTTTAATAAGTTAAACGCAAATTATAATCAAATTATTAAAAATTTTAATTTTTTATTTATACTAAAAAAATATATGAATATTATAAAGTATTTATAGTAGAGAATTTTAAAAATATTAAAACATTAATGATTTTTTTTTCTTTAAATATTTTTAAAATCTACAAAGATTAAATAAGCAATAAATAATATCAAAAATAAAATATTTTATTACATAAAATATTAAAAAAATAAAATTTATTTTGTTACATTGCTAAATTCATTAGTTTTTCCAAACAAATATGAATCATGTTACTATGTTACTATGTCATATCACAATGCCATCACCAAGGCAATCATGTCAAATTTTTCATAATTTATAATAAAACTATTTCCTAGTTGAGATACGTGGACACATGTTCCTTAATACTATGGATAAATGGGGAAGCTTCTTAAATAAAATAATAATATTAACAATAAATAAAATTAGTTGAAGCACATATCAAAAATTTACTTCAATATTGATTATTTATTTATTAATAGTTTTAATATTGATAAAATTAATATAATATAATTCATATAATTATTATTAATATATAATATTATTAATATATTGATACTGTTAATATAATAATATAAATATTTTGATACTTTTAATATAATAAATTAATATAATTTATATTATCAGTGTAACATATATCAATAAAATTTTAAATATTAATTATTTTATATTTTTACATTTATATTATTATTTACCATTTAATCAAATTAAAATATGAATTATCAATATCAAATTATAATTGTAAATATTTATTTAATATAATTATGAAATTATCATTTTAATTATTAAATAATAAATGATATATAAATTTATAGAATTAATTGGCGTAGAATTTGAATATGAAGATGAACCAAACCAAGTAATTTTTTACTTATTCTCTTTCATTGTCAATAGCTTACTATGGTTCTAAGTTCCATGTCAATGACTTAATATGGTTTGAATTTTAAACTCGTATATTGATAAAATTAGATTAAATGTTCTCACTATAAATAGTTGAGCTTTCTCTTTGCATATTTATTTTTTTAATATTGATTTTTATTTTTTTATTTTTTTAATTTATTAATATTATTAGTTTTGATAATATTAATATAATATAGTTAGTGCATTAATATGAATGTTATATAAACAATCTATGTATCAATTATATATTTGGTCAAATTGTATAAATTATATATTTTTAATTATTTGTGGATTAAATTTAATCTTTTAATCTACTAGTGTTAACTCTATAGAAGTTTTAATATTTATGTTTGTTATTAAGTTCAATATTTATGCTTTTTGTTAATAGGTTAAATTATATAAATTATATATTTTTAATTATTTGTGGATTCAATTTAATGGTTTTAAACTACAAATGTTAGCTTTATACAAATTTCACTTGTTATTAAGTTCAATAATTATTATTATTTTGGTTAATATTAATAAACATTCATAAACATAAATGTTTAAAATTAACATATAATTTATTAATATCAATATTAATATTATTATTTTTATAAATAATTTGATGATTAATATTAATATTGTAGTTTAGAACTTCTGAATCCGGTGTAATATGATTGAAGAGCTTTTCAATCATATTACATGGGATTCTATAAGTTCTGAACTGCATTATGTATCTCAGTGTGAAAACGTTCACACCCTAATATCAATATTATTATTTTCGTTAATATTAACATTATTATTATTATTATTTATTTAAAATTAACATTAATATTATTAAAATTAATATTGATTGATATTAACACTAATAATTTAATAATATACATTGATATTAACATTAATAATAAATATACATATTTCAAATTAAATAATAAATTATTAATATTAAAATAAAATATGAATATCTCTTTTAATGTTAATCAATAATAATATTAATAATAAATACAGATCTTAATGTTAAACATTAATATAAATATTTCATTAAACAATAGGATTAATAACTTTAGGTTTAGTTAGGTTCAATAACATTAGAATTTAACTTTATGTTTTTCTGGGTTCAATGACATTAGAATTAAAAAATTTGGTATTTTTATATCATTTGGTTCATGTAGCATTAAGTTATTTTATAACATGGCATTTATAAGATTATGTTTTTGAACAGTAAAGGAAATTTTTTTAAGTTAATATTTATATTGAACATCAAAAATTTACATGAATATTAAACATAGACATTAATAGAGACATAAAAATAGATTTATTAAGATTATTAATATTGGATTGTAAACATTAGGTTTATAAAATTGTGAGTAATTTTTTTCTGTTGTAATAATGTTATTATCGCTCTATGATTTTATACAATATGTATATGTGATTTTTACTATATTTGTAGATGGAAAATTGTGTATGCAGGTTAATTTTAATTCTATTCAACATTGATTAAAATTATTTTGTTGATATCACATGTGTTTTCTTTTATGCTAAGTGATTTCCTTGTTTGATCATGGATCTGGCTATTTGGAGTTTTCTTCCATTTGAAATTCTTGAAATTGTCTTCCTCTGGCTCCCTTTATCAGTTGTGATAAAGTTTAGAATTATTTGTAAGCAATGGAAGAATATTTTGCAAAACCCTTATTTATTTTTGCGTTGCAAGCATATCTGTACAATCTAATTTGGATTTATGGTTCCTTTCCTCAATAATGAAGATAATTATTTTTCTGCTAGATACCTTAATAAGAATGGACTCATATCTCATTTTCATTTGCGATTCATAGATTCAAGCTACAAAGTAAAGTCTACTATTGGACCAATGTTAGTTTTTTTCCTTACCAACAGAATGCTCCCATTCACAAAACTATTTTGTAATGAATCCATTTACAAAATCCCTTAAAAACATTGGGCCAATACGAATTGGAGACTGGGGATTATTTTCGTTATTGGAACATGTAAGTATCAACAAATATGACTGGGTTGTTATAAAAAATATCTATTATAGAATGTAGTCTAAATTTTATGTTTACAGTAGCCTTCATAGGTTTTGGCGAAGGTCTGATCTTCAGTTTGGTGGCACTTCACCCCCTCAGAATGGATTTTTTTATAAAATTAAATTCTTTTGGATCTATCTGAACAATAATTATGAAGATTATCCTTGATATGGGTATACAATCTATTGGTTTGATGTAATAAAAAATGAATGGGGTTTTTCATTTGTTCCAATCACTAACATACGGTGTATGTCCTTAGCAATATGCAGGAACCCGTTGATATGTCTTGTCAATGATGGCTCCACTTCTATATGGTCCATTGAAGAAATAGATAATTTCCAATTTGGTCACTCATGTGTTGAATGAAGAATTGACTACTTTGAGGATGATTGGGGCTTCATATGGAATTTGTTGGTATAAATTTCTACAGATATAAATATCAAATGTCTTGGTTATCTTCCATTTCAAACAGTCCAAGGTGTAGCTCTTATGTGCAACTGTAGTGAAGTTCCTTTCCTATTATATGACATGATGTATGGACTTTGTTATCCAACAGATATTGATAATTAAACTAATCAAAAGATGTATGGGTTTTGGTCTTCAACGCTGCAGGAGTATAACGATTTGATTGAGTCTGGAATTTTTTTTGCAATTGCACCCCGTATGGATTCTATTGATGAGATTCCAGCATTATATATGGAGATGGAGTGTTAGGCTATTATTCATGTAAGGATTTCATTTATATTATTCCTGTGGTTGTGGAAAATATTTCCATTTTTTTTACTTTACAAAATTTTGAGTTTGTATGCTAATACTTTAAAATTACAATCATATGGATATTTATATGTCTCCTACTAGGATTTCTTCTATGTGTATGTATCGAATGTTGCATATTTAATCCCATTGCAATTTCCTCAAAAATATTTCTTATTGTGTCCCTTTTAGTTCTCTTAATTGCATTTGAATGTGTTTGGATGCTATGCATTTTTCTTCGTTTTTATAATTATAATTACTATGAGTTATTTATACATGGTCTTTGCATTACTTTTTTCTCATTGATTCTCAAACAATGTTATATATTTAGATACATTTTAGTATTTACATTTGTATTTTGATGGTATATAGTTCCAAATAATTAGATATACTTCCAAGTCATAAAATTTGTATATTATTATGCTCCAGTTATATGGGCTTCTCATTACGATTGTAATATGAAACTTGAAAATTTAACCTTTCCTGTTTTAGCCATTTGGAAAAAACCATTTTTATTTTTAGCCATATGGAAAAATCCTTTTACATTTTCATAGGTTTATATGGTTGGAAAATTACCATATACGCTTTTAATGTTTTTATATGGTTGCAAAAAAAAACTTGTTCCTTTCTCATTCTTCTATGTTTATTTATATTGGATATGTTATAAGTTCCATGTTTATGGTTCCATAATAAATATGTTATTATTCAGTGGAGACATTTTTTCTGAAGGCACAAGCAAGCGTACAAGAAAACTAAATTTTTCACCAACATCGCAAGACAGGTCTAATGAAAATTGTCCTTTATGGTATCAACAAAATAAGGACACAATAAATGAGCATAGGAGAGCTACATATCATAGAAGAACAAGTGAAACCACTCTTCAAAAGGATTTTATGATTCCTCTTTAGTATTTTACTATGGATGATATCATGGAAATAAAATTTACCATTGATAGTTCATTGTTAGAATATGCCTCTCATTAACATAATTTTGTTGTTCGATGCTCTCGTGAAAATTTTCATAATATTGGGGAAACATATCACAATAGGGAAGAACATCATATCGATAATATGGATGCAAATGTTCACTCTAACACTTTTTTCTCTGCAATTGCATCTTTTGAGCAAGGCCAAAGGCTACAAAACATCCATGGTGGAGGTAATGATGACATTATATGTGATGATTTGGATGATAGTTTGATTGGCTATTTTTTTGATAATTTGAAGCCATTTGGTCAAACATAAGACCTTCCAATCCCCCTTCTCAAAATAATGTTGTCCCATGAATAGAATTAGTCATGCCTAATAGCATATCATGTGGAACAATGGAGGTAACAAAATGATATTTTGACGTTTTCTGCAATAGTGGTTGTTTTATTACATTCCTCTAATTACAATTTTTTTTTTATTAAACTTATAAGGTATTTTCTTCTCTTGGAATAGCATACAACTCATTTTAATAGAGTTCTAGAAATTAACTCCCCAATCGCTCCATCTACCATTCTGAGAATTGAAGATGATGCATGTCATAGCCTTCCACTGCATTATCCTCAATAATCAAATTAGAAAACTAAAGTAAATGTTCAAAGTGTTTGATTTGATTTTTAATTTTTTTAATTTTTAGTAGTTTGGACATGAATTTTATTGCATACCTTATTTTCTTCCAAAATGACACAACTCATTTCAATAGAGACATACAAATTAAATTCATATATGTTCCATCTACTGATGTTATAAGTGAAGAGGAACCATATCATAGTGTGATCCGAATGGAAAATGGAATCCACCCATGGTATTCATCCACCCATGTTATCCATCCACCCATGGAATTTACCCACGGTATTGTAAATGGAACCGACCCATGGTATTCATCAACACATGGAATTTACCCATGGTATTGTAAGTGGTATCCACCCATGGTATTGACCCATGGTATGAACCCATGGTATCCACCTATGATATCTACCCATGGTATTGTAACTCAAAAAAAGGCTATAAATAACAAGCCTCACTTTGTAAAAAGATAGATTTTTCCACCACAATATAGATTCTACAGTTATTATCTGTTTTAATAAAACAAGTTTCTTTGTGGTTTTATTTGCTTTGTGTTGTCTCTTTTTTTCTGGCATTCTAATTTTATAGATCTTGTCAGATTCATTTCATTTTTTTTAGATCTTGGGGGCCTCCCCCCAATATCTAGATCAATGGTATCAGATTCAGGTTACGAATCAATGGGAATGAGGGTTTGAAGCATATTTCAGTTTCAATTTTTGCTAGCAATCTCCAGCAAACTCCATGAATTTCTTGGGTGACGAGTTTGAAGATTAGATCTGAAAATTTTTGTGAAAATTTTACAAAATCGAAGACCATATCTAGATTCCTTGCAAAAAAACACCCAAATTCAAAAAAAAATCAGCCGAATTGGAGTTCGAATGAGGGAGATATTGTTGATTCTAAATCAACAATGTTGCAGAAAATGTTATGACAACAATTCGTAGACGCCAGCTCTCCTATCATTTTTTGTAGTTTTCATTACAAAATTTCAGAGAAATGGATATATATCTGAGCTCCCCTTGAAAAATCACCCAATTTGAAAAAAGAAATGATCGAATCGGAGTCCAGATGTGGGAGTTATTGTTGATTTAAAATCAGTTTTTTTTCATAAATTTTGTGACGGCGAGATAGTTCCAGCGTGAATCTGAGAGTCTACAGTCTCTAGATAGCAGTTTCAAATATATGAGAAGATGTATAATGATCATTCCATTTCCAAAAATAGGTTATCATAAATATTCTAAGTTATATTGACTGAGTTATGCTCTTTTTAAATTTGGAGTAGCATTCGAAGCGGGTTCCCTTTGGAGACGTGCCCTCCCACCTTGCTTTAGTAGTAACCTATTTCACATTCATTAGTTTCAGAATATTAGCATTCAACTTGGGTTATTTGGAGAAGTTCCCTCCCACCCCAAGCTATGCAAACACTTTCTACTTCATCAACAATCAACATCACGGTTATGGGTTAACCGCACAAAATCATTTTCATCGAAGTCCATTTGCTAGGCCGCACACTGTTAGTAACACAGTTGGTCACAAGAATTATAGGGTATCTCTATCCTCGGATCTTCGTTTGTCATGGTTTTAGTTCATCCACAAACCCACACTTCATCGAAGTCCATTTGCTAGACCGCACACTGTTAATATCACAATTGGTCACAAGCATTATAGGGTATCTCTATCCTCGGATCTTCATTCATCATGGTTAAGGGTTAACTACACAAAACCCTTCTCTTCAGTGGCTCTTCATATTCAACAAAGTCTTCTCAGGAGGGAACTTCACGCAATGGGGACCATTGCTTCTTAAGGAGGGACGAATGATCCGAATGGAAAATGGCATCCACCCATGGTATTCATCCACCCATGTTATCCATCCACCCATGGAATTTACCCATGTTATTGTAAATGGAACCGATCCATGGTATTCATCCACACATGGAATTTACCCATGGTATTGTATGTGGTATCCACCCATGGTATTGAGCCATGGTATCAACCCATGGTATCCACCTATGGTATCTACCCATGGTATTGTAACTCAAAAAAAGGCTATAAATAACAAGCCTCACTTTGTAAAAAGAAAAATTTGTCCACCACAATGTAGCTTCTATAGTTATTCTTTGTTTTAATAAAACAATTTTCTTTGTGGTTTTATTTGCTTTGTGTTCTCTCTTTTTTTTCTGGCATTCTAATTTTGCAGATCTTTTCAGATCCATTTCAATTTTTTATATCTTGGGGGCCTCCCCCAAAGATCCAGATCATAGTGTTCATCGATATTGCCAACCAGATGTAAATGTTGAATGCATTTGATATTTTCCACATTTTTAATTTATTGTTAGTTGTATAGTGTATTTTATAACCTTCTATGGAAAAAACATGATTTCATCTGATGAGGTTGGAGAAATGGAATCCAAAACATAAAATTGTTAAACTAATGTAATGTTCGATGTATTTTATTTGTTTTACAATTTTGAATCTTTATTGGTTGGAAATTTATTTTTATAATGTATTTTATTTTGTTCAAATAGGAAACAACTCATTTGAATAGAGGCATAGAAACTAACTCCCCAAATGTTCCATCCACTGATGTTAGACGTGAAGAGAAACCATCTCATAGTCTTCATCCACATCACCAAACAAATGTAAATATTGAATGCATTTGATTCTTTTCTCATTTTTTCATTTATAATTAGTTGGACATTAAATTTTAAAAAATATAATTCTAAAGACATATTATCATCCTCTTAGGTTCTACAAATTCAGACCATATATTTGGAAAGGCCCTGTCATCGATCCATTCCACATGTTTCATTTTTGGGAAGAGAATCTCGTGGTGCTGAAAATAAAGTACATTTTAGAAGAAATTTTACTCTTCCATATCATTCTCCACATGGTCTGACCAATACAGATCATATTAATTTTGATGAAAACATGATTATAGTGCATAAAATATTTCGAGAAAAGATATATAGCTTGTCAGTTCTCCAAATGTTCCACATCTGCCAAGAATCATATCTCAGAATCTAGATTTTGAGAGATTCTGAAGGATCTGTTTGTAGACGATGTAAGAATGAAAGAGGTTCCCGTGATTTTTCCGGATATAACAACATGGATCCTAGTGACAAACCTCATATTTTAATATTTCTTACTCAATTTTAAGAAATGTTAATAGCACGCGTGAATCCTATTTTGCAAGTGACACATGCTCGAGGTGGGAAATATAATTATAGCGGCCACACAATTAGCTTTCCCCAAGATATTTCTACAATTGCACAAACTCTTCCCTGGCATGTTGAATATCTTAACATTCTAATTGTGAGGAGACATGCCGCTCAGTCTAAATATTATAAATTTTATGTCAAAATATCTTGAGTTATGGCTGCGGTGCTTTTCAAAATTGAACATGATCAATATTAACGAGATGTTTTAATTGACTATGATTCAGTGAATGCTCTGCCTAAAAGATCAACAGATGTCTCCTCCAGGATTAAATTTGTTAATTGTGATATTGAAGAATATGAGATGAGTGCAACTAATAATGAAGGGTTTCCTCTTGATAATTTTCCCTCTCCTCCTTCTTCTTTTGTTGCTCACCTACCTAATGAACGGAGAGAAGTGGAAGAAATTAGAGAATTTCTTGATACTGTTGATTCTTCACATGTTCAAGAAATGGATTGGCCCAATATTGGAACCTCTCTGGTGAATGAATATAATACTAAGGGGTTATTAGATATGGAATTCCCCACATTGTTCCCCATTGGTGATATTGATTCGTTGCAACCATGTATTTGTAGTGTTGAACTTCATGAGTATGTATTGCATCTTCTTAGATACTATGATTAGAGGTTTGGAATCCATCCTCACTTTTGATATTACCTATTAAAAATGATAATGCAACATTAGATCCAAGAAACTGTCGTGGTTTTGTGAAGAAACATTTACCTCATAACTCATTAACAACAATTGAAAACTTGTGTCACCAAATTTCTGATTTACCAGAGAATAAGTTGGTTTAGCATCTTATGTAGTTTGGTTATTTGTTGAGAGTTACAAGGGCATAATAGACTAAATTTTGGACTGAATTGGCTGACATGACTACTCAGTTGGTATGTCCATCTTTTTTTTTTACTTTGAGTGCAGCTGACACAAAGTGGCCAGATTTGCATAACCTCATGCCTATATATTCACATTCTCGTTCCTTAAATGAATATCATATGAAAATTGAGAATGTTATACCCTCATATTGTTTCCACATTTATGCACCATAGATTCAATATATTTCGAGAGGAATTTATCCAAAAATATCTTAAGGTGAAAGACTTCTGGTATAGGTTTGTGTTTTTGAATTTATTTTCTATTTATTGTCAATATTTTATTATGCTTCTATTTATATTTTTTGTAGTAGCTGTATATTCAATTTCTTTAGATATGAGTGGCAGCATAGAGGTTCAGTACATATCCATAGTTTCCTATGGTTGCAAGGCTCTCCTCACATGGAAATACTTAATTGTTCAAATGATTCTGATGTACAACTTTCAAAGAGATTATTTGATAATTATGTAACTGTGTGGAATCCACATGACATACATCGTCGCAACATAATGGTTACAAGAAGCCTAAATGATGATCCTTTCCTATTGAATCTTGATCAGATTTTTTCTTGCAATCCTCATAACGATTATGAAGAATTGTTAAACAATGTCCAAAGGCACACAAAATGCAGTGTAGATTCTTGTTTGTGTAAAAAGGGCACTCTTCTCACATGTCGCTACACTGCTCCATGGGATCTTTTTGAGGAATCAAGATTGTTCATAGATGATCAAGGAAGAGAAAATTATGACCCAGTAAGAAATGATGATAGGCTCAATGTACATAACATTGACCTACTAATAATGCGGCATGTAAATCTTGATTTCCAACCAGTGTTTTCTCGCTATGTTGTCTTGAAATATATTTCTAACTATGCATCAAAGCCAGAAAACAGGTTTTAAAGTTATCGTGATATGCTAATTACAATTTCAAATTCTATTTCCTCTGAGGATCATGCCTTATGTGCTTACAAAAGGTTTCTTTCAAAAACGATTGTTGACCATGACATTGGAGCACAAGAAACAAGCCATATGTTTCTTAAGCTACCTCTTGTTGTTTGTAATCAAAAAATTTGTTTCCTTAAATGTTGGAAGAAAGGTTTCCAAGAAAATACCAAGGGATGGCATGCAATGTTCATTTGATAACAATTTTGTTCAACATTATCAGAAGAGGCATTTTTTCCTTAAACATATATCTTTGATAGAAACAACAAGATCTTGGACATTTGATACCAAGCATTAAAAATATCCCTGGAAGCCTAGAGATGGTCATGCTATTGTTAGGTTTTGGACACAGTTTGATTATATTCCTAGTGAGGGTTCAGATGAATTTAAAACCTTTTTCTAGAGAGAATTGTTCTTGTACAAGCGATTTCCTAAAATTTGTGTATAAATTGGGCCTTCAACTGAAATTATTATTGAAAATTGGAGGAATTTTCGATATCGAGCATGGCATGTTGATCAAAATCCATCAATTGTCGAAAATATTGAAGATGGAGAAGATGGTGATTTTCCTAACCAGGAATGAATCTTGAAGATGATTATCAAGAATGGCAACATTTCTCTTTCTTGGTTCCACCAAATAATGTGAATGTTTCTCATCTTCACACCCTTGGTTGAAGGTATTTTGATATATCCTTTGACTAGAAAATTACAACTATTTTTGATGATGTGGCTGAAGAAGCTATTAATTTTATAAGGAATGGTCAATCAAGGGGTGATATTGTTGACCTTTCAAATAGAACATTTTCATCTCTAGATTCATTGGCAGAAAAACAATGGCTTTATTTTGAAATTGTTTTAAGGCATTTTTCTAAATATGAGATTCATGAAGCTCGTCTTATGATTGTTCAGGGCACTACAGGAGCTGTAGTGGTTTCATATCCTTCAACGTGTTATTTTGACATGTAATTTGTGGGTTGAAGTTTGTTTGGTGAATGGTGCACTTGGTTATGTGAAGGATATATTCCATATGCCTACCTCTATGCCACCTCAGCTTCCAATGTTCATAAGCATTTCTTTTATAAGTATGTTGGTTTTCCATTTGATGCAAGCAATCCAAACATTGTACCTATCACACTAGTGATAAGAGGAAATAGAAAACAAATTCCTTTAAAGATGGAATGGGCTCTTACAATCCACAAGTCACAGGGTTTTACTTTAGAATGAGCATCAATTGATGTAGGGAATAAAGAGCAGCAAGGCCTAACCTTCACAATCATATCAAGAGTGAAATCAATAGATGGTTTATGCATTGCACCACCTTTCTCTTTTCAACATTATGCCAAGATGAAAGATAGTGCATATGTTACAATTATGAAGAAAGAAGAGGAGCGATTGAAGTCCATATCACTATGACATGCAACTATTAATACTTTTAGCTCTTTATAGAATGTTTTTTGAATTTATTTTATTGTCCTCTTTATCTACTTTTAATATAATAATTATTTTCATATATTAATAAGATGAATACATTCATTGTATTCATAGAAATATTTCAGAAAGTTCTTTACATCGTTTTTCATGTTGTTCAATTTACTTTTTTTTTTAAGTGGTTATTGTTATTTTTCTTACAATGAACCATTCAAAGATAAGCAACCAGTTATATGAGCCAATCATTAAAAATCAACATTAAATTCCATATGACTATGAGATGGAACTAATAATATTGTGACATATTTATAGAATGTTTTTTTAATTGCTTTTATTGTCCTCTTTATTTACATTTAGTATAATAATGACTTTCATATATTAATGAAATGAATACACTCATCATATTCATCGTAATATCTGAGAAAGTTGTTACATCGTTTTTCATGTTGTTCAATTTACTTCCTTTTCTTAAGTCCCTACTGTTCTTTTGTTCACAATGAACAGGGAAAATTTTAGGGGCGAATTTTAGTCCAAGGGAAAATTTTAAAGGGTTTTAAATTTTGGAAGGGCGAATTTTTAATATAAAACCCCTTTTCTATAGTTTTATATAGTTATCCCTATAATTATTTTAAAAATAATTAATTATTAAGTGTTAGACCAAAACCATAAATGTGCGTAAACCTTAAAAGTTAAACCATGGAATTCACCTCTCGATTTTCTGGTTTGGATCAGATTTGAATGGCATTCGCTTGGATTTACTGGGTCAGGGGGGGGGATTGGCATGATTCACCCCCATTTTTACTGGTTGGTGCTTGGAAGTTGGAGGTGAAACAAGGATTTGAATGGCATTCACTGGGACTTACTAGGTCAGAGGAGGGATTAGAGTGATTGACTCCCATTTTTACTATTTGGGTCTTGGAAGTTGGAGGTGAAACAAGGCTCGCGGTGCCCAGACTATATGCAAGGAGGCCAACGGCGCATTGACAAGGGCAAAAATATATGGTTCCCGATGACGCATTGACGAGGGCAACAATATCTAGTTCTGGGAAACGCTAGCTACCCGGAAAGGGCATGAACTAGGGATTTAAAGTAGAATTTCCCTGGTGCCATGGAGCTAAACCTGTGAGGAGGAGTTTGAAGAGTGGTGTTACATTGAAACTGTAATTATTTTTTTTTTGTATAAATTTGCTGAGTCTAAATGCTTCGAAGAGTGCTGGTGAATGCTGGTGATTGCTTCGGTGAGTCTAATAGTGCTCTGTAATTATTATTTTTAATAAATTTTCTAGTCTGAATGCTTCAAAGTGTGTTGCTGAATGCTGGTGATTTCTTCGGCGAGTCTAACAGTGTTTTTCAGTGGTGAATGCGGGTGCTCTATGAGTGATTTGGAAGAGGTAAGCTAGAATTCAGAAGTTTACACTTGTTCCAGCCTTCTTTTAAGCTTGCAATCGTAAAATTTCTGGAACTGGCTATGTAAATTTCAATTGATTAGATTAGTAGTAACATGACAGACTGTGAATCTTTTTCCATATATTAAAGCTAAAACATAAATGGTTTTCTTCAGTTGATTGGTAATCTGTTATATAGCAGATTGAGTGGTCGTTATGTAGATCCATGAATTTTATTTTGATCCAATGAAAGAAAGGGTTTTTGTTAACATTAGGTTGGGCTTCTTAGTGTGGTTTCAGTTGTTGGGTTCAATTTAGCTGTCACTTAGGGCATTAGGGCATCTGTTGTGGGGTACAATTTGCGAAAATAGTTTACTTCCCAAGTTTCAAATGCAAACATTGATTCATCATTAACACCCCTTAATCCTCTTTGTCTAATTGTAATTTAGTAAATTTTGTTTTGGTAGTAATTCTAGAAATATACGCCAAGAAGCTAACACATATAGGGGACTTCCTTCAGCTTAGGTGTTGTCTGGGGGATTTTTGGCTAATTATTCTTCCAAAAATCAGCCAGACTTACACCCTGCCTCGTTCCATTGGAACTTATCTTACATAAATCATACTCTGCAGGTGGGGTAGACTGTAGACCACAGCAAGAATTGAGCCTTGAACCTCACCAGTGAACTAATTCTTTTATGACATTTGAAACATAGAATATTTGCATTAAATGCACAATTAGCAGGTGAACCAGTATGGGGAAAGACATTGGTATGAAACCAATTTATCTATTAAAGGAAGTTGTTCATGAGAGAGAGAGAGATCATTAAAATTGTTGATATTTCTATTAATTATGGGTTTTCCACCATTGAAGTCAAGTTAATAACCAATTTCCACTTGTATTCTCTCTGTGTGTTGCTTTGTCTTTGTTTCTAGGCGCTTTAGGGTTGAAAACTTGTTTCTTGCATAATATGAAAGTTGCATGAAGCATGAGGGTTAGCTACATTTCATTGGATTAGTACAATGCAGAATTCAGAGTGGGGAAGAGTTAGTGACTGAATATGCATAATTCATGGTGGGGCAGGGAAGAGGTGGGTAATTTAATATGAAAAATTCAGAGTAGGGGAGGGAAAATGGCGAGAGATTGTCATGGGTATCTTAATATGGAATTGGATACATCGTTATGGGTACCCAACTTTACTTTGTTATTTTTTTAATTACTCTACCGCATTTATAGATTTCACATATGGGCCCTTCTTTTTGCCCCAGGAATGACAGTTCAATGACCTTTAAAATCATATTGCAAACTTTTTCATGCAGTGAATTCCATGACATTTCATACTAGGATGTTTCATATGTGTCCAGACTCCAGAACATAGATACCGTGGTTATTACAATCACAACACTCTTTATGATTTGTTTAATAACCTATACAATGCATTAGGGATATAATAATGGATCCATCTTCGGATCTTTGAAAATTTAATTCAAATTTGAAAGTATCTTAGCATAGTGAGGTATGCATTACTTGTATAGACCTACAAAACCAAACTTTTAATACTTTCCATCACTGGCGAGTTTTGTTGGGAACATGATTTTGTGACTTTTAGCATAGCATTTACATGGGATAAAGGGTATGATAATGGATCCCTCTCTGTGTCTCTGAAAATTCAGTTCAAAGTAACTTTTCAAAGTGAAGCAGGGCATACATTTACTTGTATAGGGCTAGAAATCCAAATTGTTGACACTTTCCATCACCGGAGAGGTTTGTCAAAAAGAGAAGTTTCAGTATAACGTTTTGAGAATCACTTTACCTCGGCGAAAAGAGAAATTGTTTGCATCTGTGATCTGAATATGGAGTGGAATAATTATAATTTTGTCCCGTAAGCTCTCATGGTTATGTATATTTACTGGATGAAATACAAAATGAATGCTTTCTTTTGACTTTATTAAAGATTATTTTATAAACAATATAAAGCTATTTTGTTTCAAATTGGTTCCAGTTTTTTTTCCTACCAAGATAGACCTTAAAACCCATACAAAACAAATAATAAGCCCAGAATTATTTCCTAAAGAGGCGAAAAAACTCAATGATAGCAGGGTGTGATAGAGACAACATAGAGTTTCATGGTTTGAAACTTAGATTTAAATTTTACACATAAGTGAATTTGGGTCTCTGTCAGTTGAATGTGTCAAAATGTGACTGCATTTATTATGCTTTGACCATCCAGGTGGTGTGAGAATGCACTGGAAGCAACTTATTCCCCTTAAATCCATACAATTCCTGTTTTAGGTGTTGGCGATGAAGTTGCACCAGCTGAATATTCTCAACCTGGTTTACTAGGGATAGTCTAGGACACCTTGGATATGCCATGTTTACATGATTTTAATATATGTTGAATGCATTTTGTTTAGGAATCGATACTATCATGTTGTCAATATTTGTACATTTTTCATTTGAAATGTGAAAATCCTAAATTGAAATTCCTAGAAAAATCCTTGCTGTGGCCATCGAGTGAAGTAAATTATTTGTTTGAAATATTTGTATGCAAGAAATATGAGCTATATTCATATTTAGATTCTTGATCAAGGTTTTGTTGGGATATTGTCACTCAATAATTGCGACTAAACTTAGGAATGATATTTTCTGGAGTAAATATTTTATTGTGCTTGTTATTGGCATTAGGACTGCCTTTGTGATAACTAACTTGTTTAATCATAGAACTAATCACGTGATTGGGGATATCAATCCATGGTTATGCGATGAAGCCTTGGTAAGTTTTTCTTGGGTAGAATATTGATCCAGATGGATATTGGTGGCCACCAGCCTATTCCACTTGGGGCCCCACCATTGTCTCTTTCAGTTTTTTAGTTTTGGCACAACTTACTATTTTTAGCAGTTTTTAGGGTCCTAAACTTCTGGAGATATTTTGAGGCCCTAAACGACATTTTTTGGGAAAATCGGGAGAAACATGGGTGCATGGACTGATGTTTCTCACAAGGTATGGTTCGCGTCAAACAGAGATCGTATGCCAAAGTTACATCCCTAGGAAGTTGAAACACCAATTTACCCAAATGGGGCCCATAGTTTTGGTGCTTCATCTCCTAGGGTTATGGTTTTGAGATGTTTAGGGTTTTCCATTGTTTCTAAATAATAAATAGGCCCGCGAACTTCATTGTAACTCAGTTCAAAGGCCTATAGCCGCCACATCTCTTCTCAGAGATAAGCTACCAACGCCCTAGCTAGTTTATTTCCATTCTGTCTGTAAGAAAATTTTAGTTCTTTGATATTAATTAAATGAAGTGTTATTTCCGCTGCATCTTTGTATTTATGGTTACATGTGTAGTTTTTTTTCATTCCTGCATAAATCTGAATCAATGGTATCAGAGCGGTCTCATTTTTCTTAATCTTTCTTTACATGTCCCCAATGAGGTCGGGGTATAAGGATTTACGGCTCGATCTGGTTGAACCTTTGCAAGATCAACCTCGCAAACCTCAACGACTGCCAATGGGGGACAAAAAAAAAGATGAGGGAGCAGGAGATCCTATCAAAATATTGCTCAAGGAGGCCCTCAAAAAACAAAGGAATGTGATGATGGATAACTTTGCCAAGATCCTTCAACGACTGCCTACCGACGGCACATCCATCTAGCAGCCACTGTGGAGGCGTGACTCCCTTTAAGGTACAAGTAAACTTTTACATTCCCATATTTGAGGGTCAAATAGATGAAGATGTCGTAGATAGATGTTTGAATCTATTAGAAGGATATTTCTCGGTTCATGACTTTTTCAACTGGGAGAAGATTATTTTTGCACTCCTCAAAGCTAACCCCCATGTCAAGGACTGGTGGGAAACCTATTGTGAGAAAAAGGAAGAGACATAATCCTCTCTGTTCTCAGTTGTACCCACTTGGAATTCTTTCCAAGATTCCATCAAGGAATAATATTATCCCATGGGGAGCTATGAGGATAAGTACATACAATGGAACATGTTGCGGCAACAAAGGGACCAAGATGTACATGAGCTGATGAATCTGTTCCATACCCTGCACACAAAGTTGGGTATCAAATATTCGAAGAAACATTTGGTGCTAAAGTATCATAGTTGTCTGCACAGATACATTCAAGAGGAAATGGAGTTCCTCGACATCTCCTCATTTGGTACGACATACCGGTATGCTGCGGAGATTGAGCAAAAATTAAAACAAAAGAAGCGATACTTTGGATCTGTGAATCAAAAGCAAGGGAAAGGTGCCCCCAAACCACAGAACAAAGGAAAAATCCAAGGCATGGTGACCCAAGACAACCTGCCAAAGCCACAAGCAAAGAACAACACCGCGAAGCCAAAGAAGGACATGGGAAAGTGGTGTGAATTCCATAAGAACTCCACTCACAACACAAGTGAGAGTCGGGCCAAGTAGTCATTGGTGGCCGAGATGAGGGCTTCTGAATCAGATGCATGCTCCAACTCTGAATCATAACCTGATGAGGGGAATGATAGAGGGAAACATATTATTGATTTAGATCCCAACACCGCTACTGCCACTACAATGATCAGGAAGGAGGAACTAGAAGATCCAGAGGAGGCATAGCGTCTCTTCCACTCCCAGATGTTGGTAAAGGGTTCCCCACTACCATTCATAGTCGACAATGGGAGATAAAATAACCTCATTTCAATAGATTTTGTAAAGCGGTTAGGCTTGTGGACCACAACGCACCCACAACCATACACCATCGGGTGGCTTCACCAAGGACGGGATCTCCACGTCAGCCAATAGTGCCGCCTTCCCTATAGCATTAAGCCCTTCATAGATGAGGTATTGTATGGAATTATTCATATTCATGTTTTTGATGTATTATTAGGCCAACCATACTTGTGGAAGCGACATGTTGTGTATGAGTCTCGGCTTCGCACCATTATTGTTACTTTGGGAAATAAGTTTTACAGGATACCAAAGGTACCACCACCTCCAACTATCTCTTTGGTTACTACAAAACAATGTAGTAAGCTCATTTCCGAAACCAGGAAATTTTTTTTCCTGGTGATCCACCCCTAGGGAAAGAAGAAGATTGTGGCCACGAACTCCAAGCATGGCTCCTCTGCACGAAAAAAACAAATGCACAAGTTTGTGGAGGAGTAGGAGGACATCTTCACCTCACCCATAGGGATGCCTTTGCACTGTCAGGTAAAACACCCCATTGACCTGACCCCAGGTGCGCCGCTACCCAATGGACCAATCTATAGGCACTATGTTCTATAGAATGATGAAATCAAGAGGCAGATTCAGGAGCTACTGCAGAAAGGTCACATCCGGCCAAGTTTATCACCTTGTGGGAGCCCAATCGTGTTGGTACAGAAGAAATATGGGACTTGGAGACTCTGTATTGACTATCGGGTGCTGAAAAATATCATTTTCTGGAATAGGTACCTGATCCCACGAATTGATGACCTTCTAGACCAACTCAAAGGGGAAAAATATTTCAGCAAGATCGACTTGAAGTCTGGGTATCACCAGGTACCAATTGAACCCTCTGATGTGTGGAATACTGTCTTCAAGGCCAATGAGGCCCTTTTCGAATGTATCGTCATGCCTTTCGGGTTGACGAATGCTCCTGCAACCTTCATGAGGTTGATGGATGACATCTTGTGTCCATTCACCAAATCATTTGTAGTGGTGTACTTGGATGACATTCTGATCTTCAGCCAGACTTGGGAAGAGCACCTCCACCACATCCAAGAAGCCCTCCAAACACTACGGCAACACAAGTTGTGTGCCAATTTGGAGAATTGCACTTTTGGCATGACCCAGGTTCAATATTTGGGATATATTATTGATGAAATGGGAGTGCGTGTGGATCCAGCCAAGATCCAAGTCATTCAGGATTGGCCAGCCCCAACCACTCTAACAGAGCTTCGAAAATTTCTGGGTCTTGCTAATTTCTACCATAGGTTCGTGTTGGGATTTTCTCATATCACTTGGCCCTTGAGTCAAGTCACCAAGGGAGGAGTGAAAGCAAAATTATTTTGGTCAGAATCTCAATAGAAGGCATTCGTAGAATTGAAACATCACCTCTGTTATGCCCCAGTGCTTACATTACCATACTTGCAACAACCAATTGAGATCGAGACAGATGCCTCTAACTATGCTATTGGGACAGTTAGTACTCAATAGGGGCATCCAGTGGCATATCACAGTGAGACATTGTCCGACACAGTTCACAAGTATCCCACTTATGACAAAGAAATGTATTCCATTGTGCAAGCTTGTCGACAATGGAAGCATTACATTTTGGGGAAGGAAACAATCATCCACACAAATCGTTGACCCCTGCAGTTCATACAGACACAAGGGAAGTTGCAGAATGATCACCATCAGAAGTGGTCGACATATCTGCAAAAATTTCATTTGAACATCATGTACCAGAAGGGTAGCACCAATAATGTTGCAGACTACCTCAGCCAACCACCGATCGTGACCATAACCACCGTTCTCAACTCTTGTGGGCACGAGACTTCTGATTGGCCGCTTATCTACAAGAGCAATCTAGAATTTAGCAACGCATACAAGGCACTCTTGGGGGGTATGCAAGTTCCAAATTTTCACCTCCAAGATGCACTGTTATTTCACCTAGGACACATTTGTGTTCCTTCAAGAGAGCATGCCAAGATGATATGGGAAGCAAACTACAGTCGAGTCGTTGGGAATTTTGGGTTCGAGAAAATAGTGGCAGTACTGTAGAAGTATTTCTATTGGCCGAACCTTCGACAGGATGTCACTAAGTACATCAAATCCTGCACTGCTTGCGCCATTTCCAAATCGACCATCAAGAAGCAAGGCCTCTATACTCTGCCACCTACCCCTAGTCAAACTTTGGAATCCATCTCCATGGATTACAGGTCGGGTCTTCCTTCTACTAAGCATGTAAATGGCTTTGTTTTCATGGTCGTCGACAGATTCTCGAAGATGGCCATTATGGCATCCTGCAAGAAGAATATCACAGTAGAAGCCATTGGTAAACTCTTCTTTGAATGAGTGTGGGTGCACTTTGGGATCCCACAGTCTATCATATCAGATCTCGACAACATGTTCCTCAACACATTTTGGTCCAAATTCTGGTCAATTTTGGACACCAAGCTCATGAAGTCCACAGCTTTCCATCCCCAAACTGATGGCCACACAGAGGTCATCAACAGGATGATTGTACACATTCTGTGCATGTACAATTCAAAGCATCCACGCATATGGGATGATATCCTCCCCTATGTACAACAGAGTTATAAACAAGCTCTCCACAACTCAACGGGCCATAGCCCCTTTTAGGTGGGCTTGGGATTCCAGCCACTATGTCCCATTGATGTAGCCATGCCATTTGTGGCGACTTAGGCCAATTCGGCTCATGTCCAATCTGAAACTGACAAAGCAAACAACTTCACCGAGCACATTCAACACATCTTCCAACAGGTTCATGACATATTGGACAGAGTAAATGCTAAGTACAATCAATGACATGATCAACATCGGGTGCCACACAACTTCCAGGTGGGCGACAAAGTGTGGCTACATTTGCAGAAGGAGCGCCTCACCGGACCCCACCGCAAGCTTCGCCTACTCAGATATGGGCCATACACCATCACCAATACTATAGGGAATAATGCCTTCGAGCTCAGTATTCCACCATTCCTTGGTCTGCACCAAATATTCAATGTAGACTGCCTTCGTCCCTACTTCCCATCTCTACTGGACACCTCTGACATTGCAGAAGAAATCACACCAAAAGAGTTAAACCTAGACTACACGGAACAGGCAACCACGGAGTGTATCATGGACATGCAAATCAAGAACACTCACCAATAGAAGATCCAACTGTATCAGGTTGTCAAAGCTGGCCAACTCCTACACTAAGGCAAGTGGTTCACCAAGGACCAAATTTAGTAGAAGTTTTCTCATCTCATGGAGGAACTCAACGTAATGGGTACCATTGCTTCCTAAGGGGGGAGGAATGATCCGGGTGGATACTGGTGGCCACCCGCCTATTACACTTGGGGCCCCACCATTTTCTCTTTCATTTTTTCAGTTTCAGGACAACTTACTATTTTTAGCAATTTTTCGGGTCCTGAACTTCCAAAGCTGTTTTGAGGCCCTAAACGACATTTTTTTGGAAAACCGGGAGTAACATGGGCCCATGGACTGATGTTTCTCACATCAAAAGTTTTATTCCTCAAATATATCTTTCTAATGAGGTATTTTTCGCCTCAAACGGAGATCGTATGCCAAAGTTATGTCCCCGGGAAGTTGAAACACCAATTTACCTAAACAAGGCCCATAGTTTTGGCGCTTCATCTCCTGGGGTTAGGGATTTTGGATGTTTATGGTTTTCCATTGTTTCTAAATAATAAATAGGCCCTCAAACCTCATTGTAACTCAGTTCAGAGGCCTATAGCTGCCACATCTCTTCTCAGAGATAAGCTACCAGTGCCCTAGCTATTTTATTTCCATTTTGTCTATAAGCAGATTTCAGTTCTTTGATAATAACGAAATGAAGTTTTATTTCTGTTGCATCTTTGTATTTATGGTTACATGTATATTTTTTTGCATTCTTGCATAAATCTTAATCAAAGATTCCCCCATTGTTGAATGATGGTATAGTTTATTGAATAGTGAACTCTCTTTAAGTATATGTATCTAGAGGTACTACAAAACATTAGTCAAGGAGATAGAAGTGGATTCCCCATGCTCCCATTGGACATAGTTAGACTAGGTATTATAATTTTAATTACGTTTTCACTCTGTTTTTCCAACTTCATCATATATATTTCATGGGGGCCTTGGTCACATGTGATCACCCACCTAAATATGTATTTTATAATTATAACCTTATGAGACTTGGTTAAAGAAGATCGATCTCCACCAATGTTGTACGTCTATAAATAGATATTCCAATGAAGAGTGTACCATAGGTGCACCTTGCAACAATATCATCTTTACTTTCCTACTCGGTTCTTGGGTTTCTCTCTTTCTTATATGCAATTATGCACATTGCCAATATGTGCCCGTACCAATATCAAGGTCTCTTTAGTGCTTTCCAATTTCAAACTTATTGGGAGTTTTCTTGCTTGGAATTATCCTTGAGCTTCCCACTCCAAGTGGTTAGAGAAATTTATAGGCTTGTTAATACAACCAATTCTTATATTCAGGCCATTAACAACATGCATCATATTTTTTCTCAGGTTTCCCTCATCCTTTTTCAATATCCAGTTTTTTTCAGTTTTTATTTTTGCAATTTTTCATAACTATTATTTTTATTCGCAATTGGTGTAATCATTGGTCCTTTTGGCCTATTCTATGTTTTTTTTATACATATTGTTGGTTTTTTTTTCCATTTCACTTATTAAACCTATAGAAAGGGTCCATTATATTGATTAAACAAGTGTAAAGATACCATTCCATTGATTTACCCTGCAAAGGGTCCATTCTACTGATCAAACCCATTAGATGATTTAACGCTTGAAATTTATTTTTCCCATGCCTATTCCATGCATGTAAACTCAAATCATTGGCCCACCTATAAATGTGGCCCATTTGGTGTATTAGTGTAAGAACACTCTTGAAAATCCTTAGCTCCTCGTCAATCTCATGAAATGTTACTTGCAATGATTCCAAATTGTTTTGACAATTGTTCATCTAGGAAAATTAAAGGAATTTGCACCTATGATTAAATCATAAATCATTAGGGACTTAGATGTTGTGTATATGTGAATTTGTTTCTATCCTATGCTTGACAACTACCTCATAAGGAGTTTCTCCTTCATTTTTCCTTGCAAGCCATTTAGTCGCTAAAACCATCCTTGGAGCATGGCTGTTAATTAGCCCAAATCCTCCATCTTCTCTATGTAGGGTGTAAATGTCACTAGTAAATGACTAGTTGCCTTCCTCCTCACTTTTATCATGGAAAGTGATAGAGGATATGTTTCAACTTCTTATAACCAATTCATCAAGGGAAAGATAAGTAAAATAATCACTAGTAACTGGCAAGTTTCCTTCCTCCTCACTTTTATCATGGAAAATGATAGAGGAAATGTTTCAACTTCTTATAATCAATTATTTACAACTTAAGGGAGAGGTGTTTTGTAAAGGATGATTAAAGTTATTTTAATACTTTGTTGTTTTGTTTAAAGATTTCAAGTGTTCATTAGGTGATTTGGAGATATGAATTAATTTAGTGGAAATCTTTATATATTTTACATTTGAATGATGTTCTTTGTTTTACAGATGATGAATCATGATGTTATTGTTTCGTGTATAATGATTTATTTTTTATTTTGGGCTTGGGCCTTGGCATAACATTTTAATAAAAAATTTCTTAATGGTTTTTGTGAACATTAAGCTTATTTTACTTTGAAAGCTACTTACAAATCTAGTATGTCTCAACTCTTGGAAACTATTGATGCAGGTTTCTAGATCGATTTGATATTTTACTTCTGGAATATTTAGTGAGATGTCAAAATATAATCTTGGGAAGAAACTATCAAGGAAAATGGATGTATTATCATACTTTAGAAAGCCTCAATCCAATAATACACATTCTCTTCATGCTTCAAGCTCCTTTGAACAATATGTTACTGAGAGAGATGTTAACTCTTGTGAAAATGCATCTGATATCCATATCATGGATGAAAGAATAGGTTCCTCAAGTGATCAGGGTGAGATAAATGTAGTTTCAACAGAAATTAGTGATGAGAATGTTAAATATTTTTCCTTGGAAGGTGACACAAACCATTCACGGAAAACGAAAAAATGTCAATGGACCATAGGGAGAAAATTCCAAGATGATTGGGTATCAAGTTTTCCATTTATTGAAGAAAAAAAATCCTACAAATAAGGATTTATGAGAAGTTAGATGTATTGTGTGTAGCTGGAAAAGTTGCAAGGTAGTGAAATTTCAGATGAAGCTAGATACAGTACAAAAGCATGCACGGAAGGTGTATGAAAAGAAAATTGTAAATGGTGAAGTGAAATATATTGTCAAATGGAAATATTTTGAGGAATTTGAACATATCCAATGTGTGGAAGAATACAATAAATATTTAAAAAGTAAGAGGAAACTTGAGGCAAGTCAAGGAACCATCATATCTAAATTTGAAAAGACAATGGAATGAAGTTTGTTATCCAAGACGATAAAATTGAGCACTGTGTTTCACATCTTATGTAAAGGTTGTCCTATGATAGATTATCCAGATCACATGAAATTTATATCTTTTCTTCACGTGCCAAAATTTCCATCTTCTCATTGGTCCCTAACCAGTGGTTGGGAATGGGAAAGATATCTAGCTCAAGTAGAAAATGATGATTTGAAACAGGATATTGAAAATGCTAGGTTTTTGGCATTGTCTTGGATGATGTTATGGCTATAGATAATACTTCATGGATCTGCATGAGAATTTATATGGTTAATGACCATATTAGGCATTCCTATCTACTTGGGATTAAAAATTTGAGAGAGACTTCTACAGCGAGAAATATTTATGAACTTGTTCTTAATAGTTTGAAGGAAAGTGGTATGGATCATTTAATGATTGCAAAAATTTGGTATGTGTTGGAGCAGATGGAGCATCAGTAATGCAAGGAAAAAGGAATGGTATTTGTGTTAGACAACAACTATCATCTTCACCATATATGCTTAATATTCATTGTATGGCTCATAGGATGAATCTTTCATTTAAAATAGTAAGCAAGTTTCCATCAGTTTCAAAAGTTGAAAATCTTGTATGTGAGACTCATGCACACTTTTCTTGTAGTCCCAAATGATATTTAGATTTTCAAAAATTTGCAAATGGTGTTACAGATGGAAAAAAACTACTAAAATATGTTGATATAAGATGGATCTCATTAAATGGACCAGCTCAAAGAATATTTAGTGAGTTCAAATATTTGGTAGGGTTGATGTATGAAAATCGCTACAATGTAGACAAAGCTCGAGATTTTATTTTTAGACTAACTAGTATAGAAACATTATTGATATTGGCTGGAATTATTCCTATGCTACATGAAATGAATGTCCTCGTGAAAATTTCTCAGAATCACACAATGTATATTTCCGAATACACAAATGTGAGAAATTCAGCATGCCTTGCATTGGATAATTTGTATATGATGTCGAACTCTTTTATCAGTCCAGAGTTTACAAGTTGGACTAAGATAATCAATATAGAAAATACTGAAAATTTTTGATGTTTGATGAAAAAGGGATACTATGTATTGCAATGCATGGGTATATGGTCCCCTTTCATTATATTAGTAAGACAAGATGAATCAACAAAGATTGCCCCGTGTCAAGAGACCAATTTGATAATATTGTGATTTCAATGATACAAAATTTGATAGAAATTGCAAGATCACTGTCATAAAAAAAATGAGAATGATTTCCTCGAGATGAATTGTTGGAGTCAATGTGTGTGGTATACCCTCCATATTGGAACA
The DNA here is from genome assembly GCA_034641835.2 of Pinus albicaulis. NCBI lineage: Eukaryota > Viridiplantae > Streptophyta > Pinopsida > Pinales > Pinaceae > Pinus > Pinus albicaulis. The sequence goes on from CM076580.1 coordinate 1,396,161,342, forward strand.
GTTGTCATTTTCCAAGAAATTTAAAAGCCGATTTTCAAAAGAGATTAAAATTTTTAGTACACCACTTTTGCAAGGAAGTCTCAATCACTAGTAAATTTGGCCCAATTTCCGACGGCAACTTCGTCGCTATTCCGACACATAGTAGTCACAAGAGCGACAGTTCGAGGATGGAAAAAACGTGGTTCATCATAATGTCGCAATTCTGACGCCTTGAAAAAGTGTCGCAATACCGACACCTTTTTCGTCACTTCCAAACAAGCGTCGCTCTTCCGACGTTTACCAAACCGTCGCTCTTCCGACGTTTGTATAGTGTCACAATTTCGACGAAATGTGGTCCGACGTTTTGAACGTCGCTCTTCCGACGTCTTTATACTGTCACTCCTCCGACGTTTCCAAACTGTCGCGATTCCGACGCCCTACAAAATTGTCACAAGACCAACGCATTGCAAAAGTGTCGAAAGACCGACGCTTTCCAGAAACGTCGCAATACCGACGCCAAGAAGAACTGTCGCAATTCTGACGAAATGTGGTCCGACGTTTTGAACGTCGCTCTTCCGATGTCTTTATACTGTCACTCTTCTGACGTTTCTAAATTGTCACAATTCTGACGCCGTAGAAAAGTGTCGCAAGACCTACAGTTTCCAGAAGCGTCACAATACCGACACTTTCCAAATGCATCGCAATACTGACGCCAATAAGAACTGTCACAATATCGACGGACATCGCAAGACCGACGAAAGTGGAAATCGTTTAAAACGTCGGAAGACCGACGCTTATGAAGCGTTGGTATACCAACAGCGGGTTCAATTTAAAAAAAAAAAATGAAACTTTAAAACAGGATAGTAAATCTCCAATATTTGTTATGAATTGTGGGCGTTCCAATTGTTATGAACATAATTCGACTGTGAAATATTAATACCTCCATTGAACCTTAGTTAGGACAACAATAGTCGACGCATATACGCGTGGGGCCTAGCGCTAGCGGCCTTTTCACATCCAACGGTGGATAATACGTCGCTCTGGCCTTGACGATCCAACGATCCAACTGGATATCGCACGAGTTATTTGCACGATCGTTAACTCGCAATGAGAGTGGGTTTTAAAAACCACTCACGGCCACGTGTCGGCCTATGACATTGATCGCATCCAAATGGGGAATACTGCTTACGGTACAAAGGCAGTGTGATATGCCGGAATCCCGTCTTTACTGTGCGGTCCTCAAGGTTCTGACTACTCTTACTCCAGGTTCTGTGTTCTTACCAACGCCTTACTTCCATTGAAATTTGCCTCGTTGTTCATCCTTCGCGCAGCCATACCAAACGAACTCGGGCACGACCATTTCGAGGAGACACGATGCATTACATATGCCACGATTTATCTCTTATGGTTCCGACAAGGTTAGTATCAACTCTGCAAATCGATACACCGGTCCTTGGTTCATTCAATCGCCTACACATTCACAACACTCATTACGAGGTTTTACCTAGCTCACGAAGGTTCGAGCACAGCATCTCATTGCTCTACCACAGGGGCACGGGAATTTCATTAACCTAATTCACCCTCTGTTCACACAACTAATTATAGAGAAATTCCCCAACTGTTTGACACAGTTATCTATGGAATTCACCAATGCTCATAAGTCCTGAGTCATTAGCTCGTGTTCCACCGAGAACTCAACCAGTCTATATGCACATAACCTCATCACAGGGTTTCTTAATTACCACGGGATTTCAATTATCTTTCACCAGGATGCGTACATATATTCACACACAGAAAAATTACTCAATCAACGCACATATAATACTAGCAGATTCCTTATATAAATTAAATTTCTTACAGTCTCCTGGTCCTCGGCCAGATCTTGGATACAATGGCCTCCTCTTCCCTATGCAGCTCTATGTAGTTCTCTTTGCAGGTCTTCTGTGCAGGTCTATCGACTCTATCACGGAGGTTTATTTTTATATCAATTACGATGAATCGATTCGTATTTCTTGATGACTCACAAACTCTTCAAATTCCTAACTTTGAGACTAACGCTCTGACAGACAGAGACGGAATCCTATAATTAGCTTAACTTTTGAAACTGACTATCTCTTCAGGTGCCCATTAATCATTCGGGCAGTTACATTTTCTGTAAAAATTAACTAAATTAGCTCAACTATGGATAATTTCATAGGGAAATAAAACATGAGACCCCCCTTTACATTTATTTATGTACAAAACTTGTCTTGGGCCTAATACCCCTGCATCAGATAACATAGTGAGGGGCTAAATTTCTAGAGCGTCCATGCATCTGTAACATCTTCGAAGCATTTTCATGTGGTTTAGCTACCCTTGTCACTCAAATTGATAGTAGATTAAAGATGACAGATGTTTTCAGTGTAACAAGAGCCATTTCAAGTTTCATTGGAAACATTATTTAGAAAACACAGTTTGTGAAATCAATCTTCATACCGAAGTAGCATATATTCAGTTTCACAATGACCTAATGTCATCATGTACTCAACAAGTCAATTTTTGCAGTGTCATACAACCTCAAGCCTCAAACATCTTTACAAGTGAGAATTTCAGGTCCGATTTAGAACAAACCTGTTAGAGATTTTACTGAAATCAAGTTACATTCTAATGCTCATTTAATATATAGATTAATATTCTGAATCTATGATGTTACTATTGTTGCTAGTATTTTTATTGTACTTGTGCCATACCCAACTCCACTAATAGTAACAGCAATGTTGAATCCTGATCAGTCTCCATCCATGGGATTTTAATGGCCCTTAGATGTGAGATTCACATGCAAAATTGAATCATTTCATAGAATGACTCCACTGCATATTACTGCCTTTTAGCTATGGCTGAGTATCAATTTTACGAATTGGCCAGCACTTGAATATAATCCTAATTACATCAAATTTCAAAATTTGAGTCTAACCCTAAGTCCATAAAATTTTGCAAAACCCACTTACGCAACACAGTCTAAGAGGGGTTAACATGCCTATGAAGTATTTAAACATTATTGAGGGCTAAGAATAGTTGAACTTTGCCAACTAACCAAACTCACTTTTGACCACTTCTAGTAATTGTAGCCTGTAGATGCTCTCATAAAAAGAAAGCAGGTGGTCCAATAAAAGGAAGGGGACTGGTTGCATGTTTCATTCCCTTTTTTTTGTCAGCTGAAAGCTTTCCAAGAAGAATAAATCTACTGAAGCATGAAACTGATTTTGTTGTTGCCCCAACTACCACTGATATAAATCACAATGTGTCATAGTTTACTATAAGCCTATATTGAGAGTGGGAAGCACTAAATCCAAGTAATTCCCCTCATCCCTTAAAATACACCTCTAAATATAACTAGAAATTTCAAATAGTTAGTAAAGGAAAAGTACAAAGATATAACAGATCTGTGTTGAACCAAAAACCTCTGCTTTCACAACAAAATTGGGATGGATAAAACTTAAAAACAATTATGGACATTGATAAAAAATTGTCTTATGCATACAAAATGAAAGAAGGATTGGCATACTACTATGTTTACAAATTTAAGAACAGGAAGAGTGAGTCTTCGGGAAACACAGTTTCATGTGGAGACCCTAGATCCTTGTACCCACAATATCTAGTGACTTATAAAATGATTGCCAAAACAATGCCTTTGCTATGCATGTAAGAACACCACCTGTATAACGAGGGAGATGTAATATTTTCTGAGAAGTAGATTTATACAGATTTGTCCAAGATTGTGTATTTATGGAAGATACAACTGATTTTGGCATGAAACATGTATCCAAGATTTCAATGTGTCTTATTTCAAAGCCCATTGATGATTTACTATGAAACCTAAACTTTCAAAAAAAAACGCATTGAAATCACAGGATCTCCATCACGAATATCATAAATATTAACTGTCTTTTGGGCACTGGCAGTAGATACCATAAGAAGCCCACATGGCCTGTACCACCAATGTTGATTCTCTAGCACAACATTTGCAAAGCCAAAATTTCTCCCCGAGACATCCCTCTCTGCAAAAACTAGAGAGATGGTACTGGACGTTGAAGTGAAGGCCTCTGATTCAGTATGGAATGCCATAATTTCTTTATTATAAAAGTCCCATGAACAGAAACCTGATTCCAATGTACAACCTGCAGATGCTGCCACAACATATTTACCAGAGCGACCATCTAAACCAGCTGCTCTGATCAACCAGCAATCACCCCACATGTTTGGGGTAAGCCCATATGGAGCTTTATATTCAGCCTTCTCCTGGAGATTGGAAAAAAACAATGCTAAGTATTACTCATACATCAACTGCCCTTTATGTTAAGGTAAAATTTAAACAGTGCATAAATATTCTTGAAATCCCAATCATAGTTTCTAGAAAATTTCAACAGTTTTTGAAATGAACTACATCCTATTTAAACTACATCAAATATTTAGGAAAATCATTTTTTTAAATAGAAATTGGTGAATTTTATTTCAAATATAGAAATTTAAACCATGAGAATAATCTAACCCCTAGGATTTTCCCTATTTCCAATAGAAAATCCCAAAATGTATAAATTATAACACCCATAAACACCAAAATTAAGTACAATAATTAAAACCTCCACATCTCTGAATTTGCTATATCGTGAAAAGAGAAGCATCCATCATCATGGGAAATAAAAACCAATTCTCCTTCTTATACAAACCAGCCTGTAGTAGATGTCCTATGGATGAGTTGAGTCAATCGATCACAGGAAACCTCTTCAGTTTCTTCAATATTGCCAAAATGCTCTGGCTTGTTTTCCTGATCATCATCAAAGTCCATATTTTCATCACATTGAATTAGTTGGGGTTCATTACGATCAGGTCCAGTGCCTATTACAGAGCTCCGGACATCCAATCCAATATTGGAACTACCATACCCGTTCCCATTAGAGATTGTAAATCCTGTTTCTGGCTTTAATTCGGTAAGTTCAAGAGCACTAGAACTAGATTCAGTTGATTTAGACTTGGTATAGTTGTCCTCTAATTTGTATTCCGATACAACACTATACTTGTGCTTCAACGCAGACAGAAATTCTGCAGCAATGGGATCTTCATCTATGGGGCTTATGGATCTGCCCTCAAAAACATCTCGAATATCTGATTCATTTTCATTCAACTGATCATGCAAATCCACCCTCGTCTTCAGCACAGCAAGCTGAACTGAAGGCCGATTTTTCAGCAATTTATGGTGGGGGTAAAGCCTGTCTTCCAGATCTTGACTATTTAAGCGTTTAATTGGTTTTTTCAGAGACCTGACCATAGAATCAAATGAATCCTGTGAATCCTGCGAAATAATAAACAATATTAAGGCCATTATTTATTGGTATGAAATAATAAACAACATGCCACAAACCCACATAATTAGTAAATTATTTAAAGACAATAATTCCTACATATTAAAATATAAAGTTATAACATACCAGCTCATACTCGAACATAACATCTATATCGATATTCTTCTTCTGTATCTTCTTGATCTTCATCCAACTGATCGACATCTATATCAACATCTGATTCAGAAACAGTGTTGAAATGATCGACCATGTCATCATCATCATCAATTATGTCATTTTCAATAATATCCTCATCAACATCATCATCAATAATTGTTGCCTCATCTCCTATGCCTGGTTCATCTTCTAAGATATCTTCTTCGTCTGTCAATGCATCTTCCTGCTCATCTGCCACTGCATCATCTTCTTCTTGATCAATATCATCTTCTTCCTCTATAGTATACTCTATTGGCCTTCCTCTTGGATCATATCTAATAGCAAATGACCATTCGTTCTCACCTGGAACCTCTGAGTAAAAGACTTGTTCGCATTGGCTTGGAAAAACATAGCGATATTTTCCTGCTTCAAACTGCAATGTTTTAACCATTGGAAATCCATTGTCATGTTGAATAACTGTTCTATCATCATCACGTACATTCATTCGTAGCCTATACCATTTGACGTCGAACAAAACTATTTTGAAGGAATTAAAGTCACACTCAACTATATCATCTAAGAACCCATAATATCTATTTTCAGATTCTCGAGGATGTCTGTCACTCCTGGAGGAAACATTAGTGACCTAGAATACTGCAGTTATCCCACTATCAGAAGTTTTCCTGTTATCATCCAACTATTTAATGTGAAATTTACGACCATTGCAACACATAGCCTTGTGGTGTTTCAACTGCAATATGCCAAACATGAAAAAGATGCATTCTCAATTAATAATTAATCATATAATTTACACAGCATGAAAATTAACTGAAAAATCAAACTTGTTGTCACATTATAAATATAGTATAAAATAAGTAATGAATAAAATAGGTGAATTAATTTCTTACCTTTCTATCTTTCAAACCATATGCTAAATCGATTTCCCTGTCCGTAACGTTTCCATATCCAATACGATATGCTTCTCTAATCAATTCAGACAGTAGTTGCCATGATAACCTACCGTTGTTACATGCTTTACATGTTTCAATCCATTCACTCATCCACTCAAGATTGTTTGAAATGTATAAAAGTAGTGCCTCATAATCTTGAGCACCTGAATAAAAAAACAATAATTCACCAATATTAATAAATATTAATTATAACCATGGTAAATTATATTAATTAATAAAATATGAAAGAATAAGACCTAAATGAATATAATGATCATATACATGATGTAAAAAAATGAAACATTATATGTATTATACATAATAAATCTTTTACCTCTCACTTTCTTCATTCTAACTTTTCCCAACAGGTGCTCCACTTCAAAATTTTTGATGGATTTCACATCCCAAATGCAATCCACCGCCTTCATGGCTGCCGCAGCTAATATAGGAAGTTAATGAATAATATACACCATGGATTCATATACCACATATCCCTCCACCATAGAACCCGTAGGTCGTGCTCTTTGTCTAACCAAAGCCTTGAAGGATTTTAGGTGCCTCTCGACCATCCACATTGACCTTGAGTGTACTGGTCCACACATTTCAATCTCCTCAACTTGGTGTATCAAGTAGTGTTCTTGTGCATTGAAAAATATTGGAGGTAGATGATTTTGAATTTCACACATTAGCCGAGGAATTTCTCTCTTCCAATAATTTATTTCATCTTGATGGATTTCTTTCAATGACAACCATCTACAAATCATTACGCAAGGTTATTTCAAAGAAACATAATATATATTTCATTACAAGTAAATTAATACATCATTTCATCAAGTACAAAAATAAATTGTTGCAATTAGATTTTGCGTATAAATAAAAACTACTTACCTCATGTATTTACTAAGACCATATATAACTTGTTTGACATTGTTTTCAAAGTCGTTTGGGAGAGATACAGGTAGAACATACTATAACAATAAAAAATGAATCGTTATTGGTTTCCAAATTAAACAGAAAAAAGGAAAATTTAAAATATGTATTCAAGCAATAACATAAAAAAACGTATACCAAAAAAATTACCTTAACAAAGGTATGCCAATCATGTGTTTTCACCCCACTGAAGTCACCTTTCTTTGTTAAGATATTATTTATGTTTGAAGCAAAACTTGTTGGAAATTTAATTCTTCTAATGACCTCTTTTACATCATTGCTTTGTTGTTCTGTTAATAACCATGGAATATTATTATAATTTCAACCTCCATTGTTATTTGATCTGTCGATCACACTTTTCATTGCATGATTCGATTTCTCAATGTCAGCACAAATTTTGTCAATTTTATCTCTATCATGTGCACCATCTATGGTTCGCCATAACATTTCTATCACATTCTTCCCGACATGCATTGTATCAAAAAAATGAGCTATTTTTAGGTCCTCATAGTAGGGCAACCTCGCAAATTGAGAAGGATAAAATTTCATTCCAGGTGGAAGTACAATATTAGTACCTTCACCGCAACGATGAACTTGATATTATTGAATAAAATAAATCAGAACAATATTAATTATAAAATACAATAAAATAAATTCATTAGTTAAAAAAAAAATTCCAAACATTACATAAAAAAATTATATATATATATATATATATATATATATATATATACACAAATTACGTACCAGCTGCTTGATGATTATTAATTCTGTTATATTCCAACATCCACAACTGAGGTGTCATTCTTCGTGGTTTTAATCCAGTTTCTTCTTTATCATTGAAAAGATGTTTTTCAGTAGTACGATACTTATGGTTCCTAGGGAGGAAGTGCCTAAACTCATCAAACACCATCTTTCTGAACTCTGACGAATGAAGATACTTCATCTTAGGGCCACAAACTAGACATGCAAATCTACCCTTTGTTTGAAGACCTGCAATAGATGGATCAATAACAATTAATATACTATGAGATCATTTTTAAAACATGCAATATGGTATATATAATTTAGATAATTATGTATTATATTACAGTGCAACGAAATATTACATACCACAAACATGTGTTAGTCCTGGGGCATCATGAATTGTCCATACAAGCATTCCACAACATTGAAATCTCTTTTGCTTGATTGGTTTAGTGATGTCATACATAGTGATGCCATGCCATAACTGTATTAGCTCATCGATAAGAGGCTCAATATATACATTCATATCTTTGACCTGGTACTTACCTAATTGTTCAAAATTAAGGTACATAATAATTACTACCATGATATATGTATATATAAGTAAGTAAATAAATAAAATATATATTTATGCAAACAACGAGAGAAATGAAAATGTTACATTTAAAGAAATAATGTATCAAATACCTGGAATAATCATAGTCAACATTATGTGCTCCCTCTTTATTGACATCCAAGGAGGAATGTTATTGTTGATAACAAAAATAGGCCACACTGAGTAAGTAGATCTAAGCTCTCCGAATGGATTAACACCATCAGCTGCCAATGAAAGCTTGACATTATGAGGTTCATTTTTAAAATCTACATATTTTTCCTCGATTTCTCTAAATGCAGAACCATCTGCAGGCATTCGAAGAACACCATCTCCACTTCTATTCTTTGAATGGTAATCCATAAATTGTGCTATGCTGTTACACCTGAACATTCGCTGCAAACGTGGAATTATGGGAATATGACGAAGAAACTTTTGAGGCACCTTTTTGGTTAGTTGATCTGTTCGATATCTACTGGTACCACATTTCGGACATTCTGTTTTCAACGCATGTTCTCCGTAATATATAATACGATCTTTAGGACATGCATCTATAGTGTTATATTCCATTCAAAAGTGTTTCATAATAGCACGTAGATCTCGATATGTTCGAGGTAAAGTATTTGGCGATGGTAACAAATATTCACCCAAAAATCTACAACATAAACAAAAATTAGTGTCTTGTAAAGATTATTAATCATATATATATATATATATCATAGTTATTAAAACTGAAACCGGTGACCGGACCGGCAGAACTAATGAACCGGGTTTCGAACCGGAACCCGCCTAACCGGTAGCGGTCAGATCTCAATGAACCGGTTTAAAAAAAAAATACATTAAATAATTCCAAGCCAACAGAGACAAAGAACTATTTTTAAGATTTGCAACCATGATTCCAAGGCAATAGAGACAAAATATGAAAATTTTGCTCATTTATATACCATGCAAAGGTGAATATATCAAAATGGCACCAAATGCAATACATATCATCGAAAAATACATAAGCAAACTTGTTGAAGTAATGTATCAGGTTTCTCTTATATTATTCATTGTGTTTTATTGCTGAGTTAATATTATAATATACAAACTGTCCCTGCTCAGATCTGTTGTCAATTCATTGTATCAGCCTTAAAGACAATTTTGGGTTCAGTATATATATATATATATCAGACCAGCATTTTGAAGATCTTGTATTCTTCATTATCTACGTTTGCTTGGCAATAAATTTCTAGAAAAACTTCTACAACACTTAGAGGTATTGAATTGGTTTATGAAACCCACTATTAGTGCTATTTGTAACAATTTGAGAGAGAATTACAACTTCAGCAGTCTACTCACAATGTGTTTGACGAAATTTATCACTGAAAAGATTCATTGAAACCCAAAAAAATCAGTGGCCAGTTTAGTGCATTTCCAAGCGAGAATTTTCTAGTGGTCAATTTATTATTGCCAGTCACATTTTCATTAGGTTGTATGTTGTTGTCCCTTGAGTGGCGTCAGACCATTTGCATCAGTGTTGATGCCATGATCAAATTTCTTGTATGTTGTGTGAAAGTTTTTGTATTTATGCTGCTGCTATGTGTGAGCAGAGAGAGAGGGTCTGACAGTTCCTAGCTGAGTGTGAAATAAGGTTGCTGCTGATTTTTTTGAGAACAGAAATTGTCATCAAGTACACTTGATGAGTTGCATGTTGCCAGGAATTTTATGCTAGCCAACCTTGTATTTATCAGTCATCATGTGTATTGTTGCTACTATAAGGTGTTGAGTATGAGTTATTAGACAAGTTTGTTGCTAGTATAATAGAGGAATTTGCAGCTCATGGAGGAGACACTGAGGAATTTGCAACTCATGGAGGAGCACCTAACCGGCAGGTTAAGTACGGAACTGGTTGGTTTATGCATAAACCGACCGGTTCCGTACTTAACCAGCCGGTTAGGTCCGGTTAACCGGCCAAAACATGTGAGAATAGGCTATTGACCGGGTTGCAAGGCCGGTTCCAACCAGCAACCGTCCTGACCAGCCAGTTTTGATATATATATATATATATAAGTTATTATTTTACACATTTATTACAACTAAAAAAAGGGAAAATAATCAACATTTACATATATGTGATCATATATACATATTGCATACCTTAGGAGTTGTGTCATACATCTGTTCGAAAAATTATTCATAACCTTTAAGTTCACTAGCAACAATAGCAGAGAGCTGGTGAACTTAAAGGTTATGAATAATTTGTCGAACAGATGTATGACACAACTCCTAAGGTATGCAATATGTATATATGATCACATATATGTAAATGTTGATTATTTTCCCTTTTTTTAGTTTTAATAAATGTGTAAAATAATAACTTATATATAAGTTATTATTTTACACATTTATTACAACTAAAAAAATGGAAAATAATCAACATTTACATATATGTGATCATATATACATATTTCATACCTTAGGAGTTGTGTCATACATCTGTTCGACAAATTATTCATAACCTTTAAGTTCACCAGCAACAATGTAGTAGAGAGAAGAGTTGCATTTGAGTGTTCAAAAGTCGTTCACTTGACCTTTCAATCAGAGGTACATCATAAATACCGTCACTGCTATCTCCACCATCATCATCTGACTCACCATACAAGTCTTGGAGCATTTGATTTGTCCCATCATTAATGTGAACTTTCTCATTACTATCATCATGATCTACCTCCATGGGATCATTAAAATTACCTTCATCATTCGCTTCATGTTCTTCACCTTGTACAACATCATTTCCAATACTAATATTTGCTACAATATTCTCTTGTACTGGTGCAACATCATCTAATCTACTACTATTTAGTTGTGGAAGTTGGTTGATCATCTGCAAAAAGTTGGGGGGCAACTGTGCCTTTATGAAAATTACAAACATTAATAATTAAACATTAGTGCGCATATAAAAAATATTAAAATAATATAAAATTTTACGATATAATCAAAATGAAGATAGATAATTAATTACCACGGGACAATAGTCATTTGATCCACCATCAATGTGCCCATATTTCCTACAATGCACTGTTGTTGTTGCTATTAAAACTCTAACATTATTTCTCATACAACATTTTTTACAAGGGCAATAAACTCTGCCATCACCCCTTTCACCCTTTTGAATTGTTTTTCCAGCTTCAATGTTTTCTTCCATTGATGCAAATTATCCTATAAAGAAAACAATAAATCTCTCTCAATGGTGTAGAAAACCCAAGACTTGTTGAACTCAATGGGAGCTCAATATATAAGCAAAAAGAAAATAAAAGTGGGCATTTTACAAATTGTGGGCTTTTTACAAAATTGTGGGCTTTTTACAAATTGTGGGATTTTTACAATTTGTGGGCTTTTTACAAAATTGTGGGATTTTTACAAATTGTTTATATTTTTAATAAAATGTGGGCTTTTTACAAAATTGTGGGCTTTTTACAAATTGTGGGCTTTTTACAAAATTGTGAGCTTTTTACAAAATTGTGGGCTTTTTACAAATTATGGGCTTTTTTTATTCTTAATGCATTTTCTGTAGAATACTAAACAGATTTTTCCAAAATTTGAGATGCAAACTGTAGTCTCTACTACATTTGGAAAATTGGAGGTTTATAAAAGATAAACTGCGAACAAAATAGTACCACTATGATAAGAAGTTGTCAGAAGCATTCCTTCTGCTTCACAAACGTGGAACTACCTTAAGAATGCTTATGGTTGATATAAATATTAGAGCATTTCAGTTAAGTGTATTAGTTATGCTAAAATACTGAATAATAGCTTGAGAGTGCTCTTGAGATATTGTACAAATGCACCAAATTAAATTTGTACCATTACTAAAGATAAATGGCCAAAAATAGTCAATTTTGATATCGTGAAGTTATGTCTTTCTCAGTAGAAAACTGGGGATAGGATGGAAAATATGAGAGAACTAAGTTCCAAGGACTAAAAAACCAAGGCCAACATAGTTCTGCCTTGAATCAGAGACAAAAAAAAGCTACCCCAAAAAGTGTTTGAGAGCACCCATTGAAGCTCCTATATATAGCAGAGTCAACATTTTCCTATTGAACAAGTTTGTATAGTCAAAGCCACAGTAAGAGAAGATAGCCACGATCCTAAATGAGAACCAGAGCCAAAGCTAAGACAGGTCCACGTTTAGCAGAACAAGACAGCCATAGCAAAGGATTTGACCACAGAACCAGATCATGAGAGATAGCAAGATTCTTGCTTCCACTGTGGAAATGTAGAAACTGTACAAGGTCTTTGCTTCCAGTAGATTTCATTGTGATAGTAATTTCTATGGTGTTGTAAGCGCTCATTAGTAGAATCTTAAAGCCATTGTGGAATTCTTTTAACCTGGAGAGGGTTTTCTATGGTTATAAATCCTCATGTTCAAATTCCATTGTGGATTGGTTGTGTTTGATATTATGTTTTTACTGTCCGCAGTTGAATTTTCGCACAGAAAATTATCAATCTAAAGCGAAGAAATTTTGCGTTGTTTCTTTTGATTCCTATTGTGAATTATTTTGCTTAGAACTCTACTCGTTGTAATAGAGGTCTTGGGCATAAAACAGGGGACTTGGGTTTTTTGGAATCAAACTTCAGGTTAAGATGCTCATCTGAAGAATGGCACAGTGAGCCTTAGCATGGAGTTGGGAGTACCAATTTGAAGTGCAGGTAGGGCATTGTACAATAGACCGGTTAGATTTCTGGACCCTAATACAAAAGTTTCTTCTTCTTTCAAAACGTGTTTCTCCTTTTTTGTAACCAATGTGGGTCCTGTTCTTGTTTCAATTGGGGATGGATGAGCATTTGTTATTGCTCCAGATGATCACACTCTGGGTAGCCCTAGAGGCTATTTGGGGGTGATGAGTCCAATAGGTCTCAATGAACTGTTGCCCTCGCTGGGGAATACTATTGCAGTGGAATTTGATACTATTTTGGATGTTGAATTCCACGATCCTAATGGAAACCAATACCTTCAGCTCCAGTACATGTTCACAAAAGAGGGTGCCATAGTCATTCATGCGTGCAGAGAGGGTGAATTGCAGGCATTGCAATAGGAGGTGTTGTTGTTGTTGCATTGGCCACTAGATTGTTTGTCTGGTTCTGTTACAAGCGCAGATTATTGAAAAGGACAGACAAATTTAGTTCAGATATTGTGAAATTGCCTCGGAAATTCACCTACAAAGAGCTCAGCAATGCTACGAAAGAATTTTTTTGACAGTTCATTGTCGACAATGAGAGCCAAAAGAACCTCATTTCGACAGATGCCGTGAAGTGGTTGGGCTTTCCAACCACAGCTCACCCACATCCATACACCATCGGGTGGCTTCACCAAGGACGAGATCTCCGCGTCAGCCAGCAGTTCCGCCTTCGCTATAGCATCAAGCCCTTCACAGATGAGTTATTATGTGACGTTGCTCCTATTGATGTTTCTGATGTATTATTAGGACAACCATACTTGTGGAAGCGTCATGCAGTGTATGAGTCTCGACCTCGTGCTGTTATTTTTACTCTGGGAAATAAGTTGTACAGGATACCAGAGGTACCACCTCCTGCCACTATCTCTTTGGTTACTGCAAAACAATGCAGTAAGCTCATTTCCCAAACCAGGAAATTTTTTTTCCTGATGATCCACCCCTAGGGCAAGAAGAAGACTGTGGCCACGACCTCCAAACAAGGTTCCTCTGCATGACAACAACAAATGGATAAGGTTGTGGAGGAGTATGGGGACATTTTCACCTCACCCACAGGGGTTCCTCTACACTGTCAGGTCAAGCACCCGATTGATCTGACCCCAGGTGCGTCGCTACCCAACGGACCGATCTATCGACCCTCTGTTCTGGATAATGATGAAATCAAGAGGCAGATTCAAGAGCTGCTGCAGAAGGGTCACATCCGACCAAGTTCATCGCCCTGTAGGAGCCCGATAATTTATTATTGTGAAATCATAGTTCTAAATTATCTCTTATTCTGTGAGCAATGTAATCTATTAATTGTAAGCAGATTCATTAAAAAAATTCAAACTGATTTTAGCATGAATGATGACAATTTATATATTAATTGGTTTTTAAGAGTATTTGTATTATGTAGGAGCACTGGAAAGAAAAATCGGGACTTCATTTTCTGTTTTCCTTATTTTATTGGGTTGAACTGGAGAAAATTGAATATGAATAGTGAGTTAATTGTAAGATCAATGGGCCAAGGCCATACATCAACATTGACCACAGTGGGGAAGTATAAAAACATGGATATTCATGCAAGTATAGTTATTAATGTAAGATCAAAGTTAACTCTTAGCTTCACTAAAGAAATAGAAGGCAAAGATCTAGCATCAACTGAAACTCACGTGAAAAAGTAGATGAAAAATGTACAATCATCCAATGGAGAGGTAATCTATAATTATCGAGTAAGACTCTTGGCTATGCCTTGAGACTAAACTAATTCTCAATATTTTTGAATAATCATCCATTGGAATTTAGTAGGAAAACCATAGTAAATCATTTTCCAATGGCCATGCAAAAATATATAAAAAATAATATTTGTTGGTTGTTTTTCAATAGGTAGACCATGATGGGACCATTGAGAAGGTGGGGGTGTTTTTTTAATCATGGAAGTGAGGTTTAGTAGATTGATAGTCAAGTTACCTTTCCCTATAAATTTTCTCGATCAAGTTATTCATTCATTGAACTTTGATTCATTCCTACTGTTTTGATACACAATCCAATCCAGTTGAGTCTTGAGTCTTCATTGAGAATGGCATTCATAGGTTGTCAAGAAAGAGGTTATCATGCACATACACTCTTCTTTTCTTGGTATCTTTGTAACTATGTTCAGCCTGAGTTCTATATTTTTAAATTATCATAATAGTTCGTGATTATTAGGCTTTTATTTTGTCTTTTAAGAATTTTAATTTAATTATTATTAATCATTAAATTTAAATATATATATATATATATATATATATATATATATATATATTTATTTATTTATTTATTTATTATAGTTATTAAACTTTCAATAGAATTATTAAACTTTCAATGGTACATCAACTTTCATACATGAGAAAATAGATACTGACAAATGGTACATCATGGCCTGATTAATTTCTCTCAGCAATTTCAAATGGTATAACATTTAGTCAACAGTAATCATTAATTTCTGCACACAGAGAGTAATTTCTCTGGAAGCCTGAGATTTCTTTGGCTTGTTATTCTTATAACTACATAGACATAATTAATAGAGAGATTGAGGATAGAAAGAAATCTAGCGCTTAGTCTCCACTACTCAACATGATTTTGTGAGAAATAATACATAGATTGATTTCTCTGAGTGCCTTAGCATTCTTTGGCTCATTTTTTTAATCACAACAACAATAAAAAATTCGCTGAGGATTTTTCTTAGTCTGATTATGCAATTTTTATAAGACAGATTATGCAATATTAATAATAAACATAAATTTATTGCAATTTAGGGAAAGCTCGTTCATGTTTTTTTCTTAATATTGGAAGGTTACTTGATTTTTGAAGTAATTTTTAGTAGATCATAGCATATATTGAGGAAATATTAGTTTGACAAGAATCAGTTATTTCTCTTGAAACTTTAGGTATTAAAAGTCCATGACACAGATATATCACACTCCAAAATCCAAAGAAAATGGAAGAGCGTTCAATTTTTTTAATCAAAATTTGATTGGTGAAGGGTTAATTTATTACGAGAACATCATTAATGAAGTGAAAAATTTTAAACGTAACATTTATTGACTAGAAAAATAATGACCAAAACGTCAAAAAAATTGTGTGACGGGTAAAGAGAAATCCAAATTCCAACCCTGCCTGCCACTTGTTGGTGAGTGGAGGTTATTCACTTTTCATTTACAGCTTACCAAGTTACTCATGTTACCAATATTTTCACATGGCTCACTTTTAGGTGGCTACTTATTGTACTTCTTCTTTATAAAGAACAATTGGTAGATAATTGTATATATTATTTGAAATCTATAACAAATCTAGGCAACAAAATTACAACAAATAGAAAATTATGCAAAAAATTCACTAGGGCACTACTAATGTGTGGATACCCTATCATTTCTTAGATCCTCATAACTTACCAAAACCTACTATATTGGTATACACATAATATGGAATTTACCTGAAGTATTTCATATGTATCTAGAAGTAAATAAGTTGTATGACAATTGTTATGGCAGATATAAGATGTGTATTATAGTTTATATTTAAATTTTTCTTAAGTAGCATGCATGTGCGGTCCATATAGTGACTACAATTACCAAATATATTTCAGTGAAGATGTGAAGATGATCTCTCATTAGGTCCTAATTACTTAAAGCATCATTAATTAGCTTCCCAAATGAATAAAATATGTTAACAAATTAGTAAAAAATAGGAAAACAAATCATGCTTTAAAAAAATATGGCACAATGAGTCACACTCTGAGATTTATTTAATTACTCATCAAGTGTCGCTACAACATATATATGATCACCATTACCATAGAAATGGGATATGTGACCATAATTTTGGTTTCGCCAATGACATTCCACATCATGAGCATTGTTTAGGGTTGATTGTGTTGATTTTTTTTAAACAAATCATTTATACATTTTATGGAAATTGTAGACACAATTTATAATCACATTACAAGATCATGATGTATGGATATTCCTTATCATTTCTTAGATACTCACAACTTACCAACACCTAATAGATTGATATACACATCATATGGAATTTACCCCTAGAATGCCACATGTATCCTAAAACAAATTAGTTGTATGACAATTGTTATGGTGCATATATGATGTGTATTACAGTTTATCTTATAATTTTGTTGAAGTAGCATACAACAATTTACATAGTGATATGAGAACCACTCTCTAGAGTATACATCGATTTTGTACACATGGCTTTTCAGTTGCTTTTTAAGATATATCATTGGTGATGCTCACATGATTATATAATGAACCATTAAGTTGAACTATCAAATTATTCCTCACAACACACACACACATATTGATGAATTAATCATTTTTCTCATATAATTTTTTTAATCTATTTTGAAAAAAAAAAAAATTATATATAATTATTTCTAAGAAGAACAAGAGAGATTTCCTTACCATATCTTCGTAAAACATATAATAGCGACGTTTGGAGGCAGTCATCGCAAAAACGACGCTTTGGGGCATAGTGTCGCAATTGCAACGTTTGGAATTGCGACGTCTTCCTCCAAACGTCGCAATTGCGACACTTTGTCTAAGTGTCGGTATTGTGACACTTTTCTCTAAATGTCGGTATAGCGATGGTTTCCCAAGATCAATGGCCCAAAGTGAACCCGATAACTTACCTTTTCCCTGCACCTTTCCTTTTGATTGTGGCTGTTCACTCGTTGAATCCAGATCCGACGGCGCTAATACATTTTCGCGCTCATAAAGTAATATTTTGATGTTTTGGCAAAGCCGCGCAAAATGGGTGGTTTTTCCAAACCACCGGCACTTACATGTCGCCACCACGTTGTATCGCGTTCGAAAATCTAGTTTCCGCCTATCACCATTTACCCTCGCGAATACCACTGGCGGTATTCCCTAAACCTCACCCGTTTAACCCGAGTTTAATGTCAATTAACTATGGTTATACCATCGTTTAATACATTAAAATTATATTTTTCATTCAAATTTTCACCTTTTCGCTTTAAACCTGTAAAAACATTGCAGAACTGTTTTTCCTCAAAATCACGCCGTTTGAACCCTAAGAAACTTTGCAGAGCCATTTTCAAGCTACCAGTACCATTTTTCGACGCCCATTGCCCTGAATTTCCATTACAAAGTACTACATTGTCCTCTGCAAATCCATTTTCAAAAAATTGAAGACTCAGCACCTCTGCAACATCTTCATCCGAATTCCGCTGGTTCTCCAGGTACTTTTCTTCGAACTTGCCCTCTGAGATTTCAAAATTCCTGTCAATTTCAAATAATTACCAAATTTACTGCAAAAAAATGTCCATTTTTCAAGGGAAACTCTGTCCAAATTTCCTTGGAATCCCTAATTGCCCTTTCTCGCAGTTTTTTCCATACCCTGGTCCATTTTACTGTTGAAATCCATTTTAAATACACGTTCTGCGCTTTAAATTCCTTTCATTTCCTAAAAACCCTGCTTAGAAACCCCATTTTCAGTAGAAATTCACCAAGAAACCCCTGTTTCTCGTAAAGGAACTTAGAAAACCGTTTGAGCTTGCTTCGTTCATATTAAAAATGACCAAGAAATAGGTAACCCCCAAGAATGGAGGCCCAACATCTCAAAAGAAGTCTTCTGCAAAGATTCCTCAGCCTCTGTCCTTCAAAATCAACAAACCAACTCCTGCACTCACGGCTGATTCTACAGATGTGGTCAGACCAGTCCAGCCTCCAGTCATTTCTCTATAGAACAACCCTTTAGTTGATCTAGACTATAGAATACTAGACCCTAATGTAGAATTTAACCTGATTGATGTCTATAATTGGTGCTATGGCAAATCAGTGGAAAAGGGTGACAAAGATATTCCAATTTGGGAATCCAATCTGCGTAGATATATTTTCCCTCTTACTCATTATGTTCCTGACTTTATCAGATTATTCCAAGCCTATTATATGCCAGAACAAAGATGTATTGTAAACAAAGAAAAAGACATCATGTTTTACATCACTGAAGAGTCGATAAATTCCATGCTGCAAATGAATCATGACCCCAATTCTGCTTCCCTATCAATAGAAGATTTTACCCAACTATATCTTGACTTGGATTTCAATGCTAGATTCAAAATATACTAGACTTTTGTCCAAATCAAGTTGATATTCCTAATTTAAATCCTCCTTTCGACACCATTGATTTCCCAGATGAAACTAGAAAGATTGTCTCAATGCTCTCCTTCATACTAGGATACACCAATGATGAATTCACTGATGTGGCTATCCTAGGTTTTCTGTCAACTCTAAGCCCTGGTCAATCACCATCCATTCAGTTCAATTTTGCTATATTTATTGTTGAAAGTATGCATTATCAGTTATCTAGATTATCAGAAGAAGGAGTTTTCAGATACTCCTCTTATCTACTCCACCTCTTCCTATATTATCAAACAGATAAGTTTCCAATTGAATGTCAGAAAGTGGATGCAGAAGGAAAAGTTCTATCAGTAGTATTTTGGTTATCTATTCTAAGGAAATGGAACAGAGAGTATAGTTTTACAGATTTCAATGACTCATTTATAGCCCCTGCTATGTATCTCTTGGAAAAAGAGGAGTTCCCTAAGATCAATGATGAGACAAGAAGAATTCCGTAGTTATCAGAGAGCTACAAAACTACATATTGGTATTTATATAAAAATCATATAGAAATCAGAGTGTATGGCTCATCCCTGGCCCCATATAAGTTACCCAGATTTCTTACTACAAGAATATTTGCTTTAGAATATCTGAGACAACTATTGAATATAGATGAAATCAAATTCATAGCTTCCAAGAAAAAGACCCAATTTAAGCTGAAAAATCAAATTGGGCCATTCATTGTGAATAATAGAGAAGTTGCCAATGAGATAAATGTCAAACTTAAAGAGTATAAGTTCCCATGTAGTTTTACATGGAAGTATGACCCACAAGGTATTTTGAGTGCAATAAGGGTAAAATGTAAGTTGCCTATTTAATTGCATGATCCTAAGCCCCATATTGAAAGATATGTAAATAAAATTGAATGGGAGCCAAACACCCTATCTAATGATGATTCACAGGCAGTACAGGTAATACAGGTAGACAGTGGCAAAGGCAAATAGATTAAACAGACACAGTTGGCTTCTACAAGCAAAGATACTGATAATGTACATAAAAGAGACAGAGAACGAGATAGTTTCATAGCTGAGACTATTGAGGACATAAAATTCAGAACTCCTTATAGTAAAAGAAGAAATTCAACAAATGAAGAAGAGGATAAGGCTATAAATATTGATATAGATGATGAAGCAATAATAATAGTCACTCAAACATTAAAAGAGCTTCAAAATGTAAAAATTGGAACACAAAAAAAAGATACAGTCATGAAGGAACACCAGGCTACTGTCGATTTGTCTCCTCCTTCTCAGGAAACTGACAATACAGAGTCAGAGATTCAGATCAGATTCAGACAGATTAAAGAGAAGAATGAAGAGATCAAGAATCAAGCTCATTCTAGATTTCTAAAAGAAATGCCTGGAAACAAAGACAGTCTTCTTTCAGCATTTGATTATTCATCCAATAAATTGGTAATGTCATTCTTGAAGCCTACAGTGGCTGAGCCAAAATCAGTGGTAGATTACTCCAAAACAGATTTTGAAGTGGATGCAGATGCCATTCATGAATTAGATCAAATTGAATTTCATAGGAGCAATACTGAAATGATATATTCCAAAATTGTTAGTAAAACTATGAAATCAATTAGGCTTGAGAAAACAATGCTCAACCTCCAAAATCAAATGAAGTTGGACAAAGCCTCACTGTATGCTAATAATTTAAGAATAAAAGCACTAGAAGATATAATGATTGAAGCAGGGGGTGACCCAGCCAACATTGAAGGGGCAAAAGTCTTAATTAAACAAAAAAATGAGGATATATCTACTCTTAGAAAACAGTTGAAGTTGCCTCAGAGTGAAAACTCTCAAGCAAAAGAAATTCTACAGCAAAAGATAGAGAATGATGATTTAAAGCAGCTTGTACATCAAATGACAGATCAGATAAAAACAATGGAAAGTCAAATAGAAGCTCTAATGAAAGAGAATGAAGAACTAAGAAAAGCACAACCAATGGTCATTCCTACAGTGATCCCCACTGTAAACACTGCTATACCATCTACTTTGGCAGAACACTTGGCATCGAATGGAGTACTGCCAACTGCAGTGCCAATTACTTCTCTAATCTCTGCCTCTTCTTCTTCATCCTCACAGAGGAGCACACCACAAGACCAAGATAAAGAGATTCTTAGTTTGAAAGGCATTATTAAAAATTTAGAAAATTCCAAAAATGATGCCTTGATTACTTCTAAAGGACATGAGCAAAGGGTCGATCGACTACAAGAATAGGTAAAGATTCTGCAAGCACAAGTAAATCTTACAGATCAAGTGGCCTATATAAAAATCATTTATGGACCAAAATTATTGAAGGCATTCATTCTCAATGGCCTTCAATTCGGATAATTTATGAACAGAGGGAGTTACTTCAAGTTGCTAGTGCAGAGATTGACAAGACTAAGAGGGAAATTGACAATAAACCAGCCCAAGAAATCCAACTCATATCTTTTTTAAACAGTAAAACCAGGGAAGAGTTGGAAGAATTGAAAATTGTTGATAGAACAGAAACCATTCTTCAAATCAAAAAGGTCCTAAACAAAAGAAACATAATGAGTAATCTAGAGGACCGGTGTAAAGACATGAATGTATCCATCTCAAGATTTTTAGCCAAATACAAAACATTGTCAGAAGTAGGTTTGCCTGATATTCACGCATTGAATGACAAGTTAATGCCTCAGAAAGATTATGATCTAAAAATCAGAAATCATGCAAAAGAGCAAGCCAGACAACAACTGCCTCAAGGATCACCAACAGGCAGAATACTTCTTCAGTATTTTGAAAATCTATTCTTTTTAGATAATGAGATCAGGCATATGTTCACTATAAAGCCTAACTTTGCCAAGTATACAGAGGCAGATGAAAGTTACAGAAAATTGAAGACTATGAAGATCCCCTCTACAGAAAAGTGGCAAGAATTCACAGATCTGCTGTGAATTTAATGGATAAAAAACAAGAAATTCACTTGGAAATTCATTTTTCACTGTTACCTCAAATGGTAAAAATATAGGGCTAAAGTGCACAACAACAATCAGTTCAAATTAGAATAATCAGTTCTATTTTTTCTTGTAAAAAGGTAACAGCTTGCAAACTATTTTGCAGCTGTCCCTCTTTTTAAGTTTTCTTTCCTATTTTTTATTAAAACATTATCTCAATTCCTGAGATATTTTGTAAACATTTTTTTGTATAAATACTTCACGATTCAAAGTATTCAGTGTGAAAAAAATTTCTCAAGACAACTATAGTCTTATTTTCTGGTTATATTGAAGTTGGTGAGTCAATTAGTGAAAGCAACAGACTGGAAAGAGATCAGAGACATCATAGCTAAGGATTCTCGTGGTGACAAGATAAGTCTCATTTCTTTCCTTGTTTTTAGTGTATTTATTTAAAGTTTACATTCATTCATATTATGTTTTTCTAGTCTATAATGATCAACTAAGGAAAAATTAAACAGGATTAGTGATAATAAGCTCCCTGTTTCGAAAATTATTGGCATTTTAATGTTTTCTACTTTGTTCGTGCTCTCTACTTGACCATTGGCCTGTGGGTGATATGGAGTTGTAATCATGTGCTGAATTTGGTAGTTTTGCAATGTTTCAGCTAATTTCTTACCTACAAATTTTGGTCCTCCATCTGTGATTATGTCCCTTGGGAGACCATAGCGCACAAAGATTTGGAAAAGAAACTGTACTACAGAGTCCTCTGTAGATTTTGAAAGTGCCTCTGCTTTGACCCACTTAGTGACATATTCAGTTACAACTAGGATGTATGTTTTTTGGTTTGAGGGAGGACTAATAGGGCCAACAAAATTAAGTGCCTAGCATTCAAATGGTTCAATCACTAGTTGAGGGTTCAAAGGCATTTCATCAGACTGCCCAGGGCGTCCTGCCCTTTGGCAGCTATCACAGGCCTGCACAATTTTTTTGGCATCTTTAAATATGGTAGGCCAGTAATAGCCTGTTCGTAAAACCTTATGGGCAGTTCTACGGTTCCCAGTTAGATCCCCTTCTTCAATCTTCTTATCTATAGCTTAAGGATTCTTAAGTGCCCTTTTGCTCAGATTCCATCCACTCCATCAAATCAAACCTATACATAGCCTTAGAAGGTCACCTATCTTTCCCTTAGCACATTTGCATCTCTGAGCCTTATTTCTTAGTTCTTCTTGCCTAGAGAGTTGACTCCATTGCCCAATATTCTGGTACATCCTTCTGGTTTACCTTGAAATCTCTTTATTCCCACCAATATTTTAAAATCAAACCCAAATACACAATCATAGCTAGCCTAATATCTGTTACTAAAACAAAGCTAAATCATATGGAGAGATCCCTCTCTGGAGTTCAAGAAGGCTAGATCTTGAATTCCCAAAGCGGTTCTTGGTCACCCCTGGTGTTCTTAACTACAAAAATCCCTATCCCACAACCTGAGAATTACTAGGGTGATAACAGGCCTTGGGGGTATTATGATCCTTGGAGGAAACTCCCATAGCTAGAAGAGTTGACAAAGAAAATTGGATCGAGTACAAAGGTGTGGCAGGTGGGTTTTACCCTGCACCAATTGTTATGGTGCATATATGATGTGTATTACAGTTTATCTTATAATTTTCTTGAAGTAGCATACAACAATTTACATAGTGATATGAGAACCACTCTCTAGAGTATACATCGATTTTGTACACATGGCTTTTTGGTTTCTTTTTAAGATATATCATTGGTGATGATCACATGATTATATAATGAACCATTAAGTTGAACTATGAAATTATTCCTCACAACACACACACACACACATATTGATGAATTAATATTTTTTCTCATTTAATTTTTTTAATCTATTTTGAAAAAAAAAAAAGTATATATAATTATTTCTAAGAGGAACAAGAGAGAATTCCTTACCATATCTTCGTAAAACATATAATAGCAAGAAAATTAATCTATTGAAATTTCATTTCCAAACATATTCATGGAGTAAAATGAAGATTAAAAGGAGATATTCATGGATTTACCTATAACATCACCTCATAATTAAGAATGTAAATTTACAATATTGATGATACATATGTTAGGATAAAATTAATCTATTGAAATTTCATTTCCAAACATATTCATGGAGTAAAATGAGGATTAAAAATAGATATTTATGAATTTACTTATAACATCACCTCATAAAAGTGTAAATGTAAAATATTGATAAAATGTATTTATATATGATAAATAATAAACCTTTATCTCACATGTATCATATAATCTTATAAACAAACAATTGCACCGGGGGTGCAATCCTCAAAACTTTTAAACTGTCTAATCTATATGTACCTGTTTAAAGTATTCGGGGCCCACATTACAAATGCCCAAAGAGAAATATTTTTGCATATGTTATATATGAGCCAATGGTTTAAATAACCATCGGGCGATGAAACAAAACTTATAACAAAATATTAATAAAACTATATCATACATCCGAACTTCAAAAAAAATAAACCCAATTTCAATCACAAATTCGCGTTCCAAAATAGCCTGCTGATGTCACCCTAATTTGTGACGCGAAAACTTCATAGAATACGCCATATAAAAATTCAGGTCTATTTTTTGGCTTTGTGTACGGAGGAAAACTGTGACGCGAAAATCAAATTAATTATGCCCTATAATGTTTCGGGTCCGCAATTCCACAACGCAGACGAGACAAAAAATAACGCGATCGAATCGCCTGCTTCCACGTGGATGGTTGATTTGGTCTGTGGTAGGTATGACCACGTTCTTTTGAATTAAAATCTCCCACGTTTACTATTAAATTTCTCTATTTCCAAAACAATACAGCGCTATGTTTTTAAGTGTGCAGGGACTGTGATTTCAAAACCAAAATTGATTGTTCATCAGTTTCAGAAAGCGGCTGTTTGACAATGCCATTCAAACAGATTTAGAAAGCGGCCAGAGGACAGGGTAGTTGAAATTAATATTTCAACATCCCTCATTCACTGAGAATACCCTCCTTGGTGCCTTCTTCGCCGGACTACGATGTGTTCATCAACAGTCATGAACCCGATGTCTGTTTCTTTGCCGGGCATCTTCACAACAGTCTTGCTTCCAGAGGATTGCGAGTCTTTCTCGACAGCATAGAATTGCAAGATGAAAAATCCATACCTTCACAAATCAAAGACGCAATTAAAGGAGCCTCTCTCATTATTACTATTTTCTCTCCAAATTATGCGCAATCGCAAAGGTGCCTCCATGAACTACTCGCGCTGCTCTGTAAGCCAACCATTTTTGCAAAGGAATATGACTGTCATTTATTGCATATAAGTGTCGTTATACCGACGGTGGCTGGAGCGTCGCTATTATAGTCGTCGCAAGAGCGACAGTTTGAGGACAGACAAAACATGGTTCATCATAACGTCGATTTTCTAACGCCTTGACAAAGTGTCGCAATACCAACACCTTTTCCGTCGCTTCCAAACAAGCGTCGCTCTTCCGATGCCTCCAAACGTTGAAATTGTGAAACTTAAACATTGTGTCGCAAACAAAGTGTCGCTACAACGACAGATGCCTCCAAACGTCGCAATTGCGACACTTAGACATTGTGTCACAATTGCGACGTTTGGAAGCAGTCGTCGCAATAGCGACGCCTTGGTGCATAGTGTTGCAATTGCGACGTCTTCCTCCAAACGTCACAATTGCGACACTTTGTCTAAGTTTCAGTATTGTGACACTTTTCTCTAGACGTCGGTATAGCGACGGTTTCGGACGGGATTGAAAAAATTTGGGGAAATTTCCGACATTTGGTCAAAAGTTTCGGAACCAAGTGTCGGAATTTCCACCAAATGTACTAGTGAATACATGGATAACATATTGAAGGTATTTTAGATTCATCAAAATTGTATCAAAAATGTGGACGCTTTGCTGAAACAATGTGGAAGAAATATCCTTTTTTGGATAATCCTAATGAAAATAGTGTTATAAAAAGATTATGGACTACTTTAAGTGCTAGCCAATACCTACAAGAAAACATATCAAAATATTTCAAATTAGCAGATTTGTGTCAAACCATGATTTTTGGATCAATGGAGGATGAAAGAATGTTTAGTGCACTATCATTCTTGAAGTCAAAGTTGAGGAACAATCTTGATAAACATGTGGATACATGTTTAAGGTTATATGTAACAAAGTATGACATTAACAATTTTCCATATGAAAAAGCACTTGCGCTTTGGTGATCAGATTGTGATAGAAGGGGAGAAAACAATATAGCAAATTTATCTAATGAACTTGATACATAAAATAATGTTTTGGAGGCTCATAATGATATTACATTTGAATAATATCATGTTCACAATGTAGAAAATGATGGCCAAGATGAGAACTGGGAAATTGAAATGCCCTAGAACTCTTATGTTGGTATAAATGTTTCGTTGATCATGCAAGATTACTATATGTCAAATTGAAGGAAAAATGGGTTCTATATTTTTTATTTTTCATTGTAACATTGCAGTAACATTTCTTTCATGTGTGTTCTTTTAAGATTGATGTTTCATATTTAATCATTACATTGTTTGTTTCTTATTTGTGATAGGAAATGAAGTTGCATTTGATGAGGCTGGGACCTATTTTTTTTCACATAGATAGTGTCTGACTAGTATTAAATGATAAATAACTAATTTAGCAAGACTAACACAAAGCATCAATGGGCTCATTAAAATACATGAAACTACCTTGATGTCTAGCCCTGACATCTTGGAAAATTTTAATGGTATATATTTTGCTTGTGTTTGGGGAATTTTTCTGAGTTTTAAGTTTTATATTTTCTTGGAAAATAATTATTGATATTTGGAAAATCTGTGATTTTATATTGGTACTGGAAATGAAGTTGTTTTTTATCTTTGATTGGAAATGAAGTCAGATTTGATTAAGTTTGGACCTATTTCTTTTCACATAGATAGTGTCCTAGTATTAAATGATAAATAACTAATTTAAGAAGTCTAACACTAAGCAAGAATGGGCTTATTCAAGTACATGAAATTGTGTTGATGTCTAGATTTGATATATTAGAAAATTTTAGTGGTTTGTTTATTGCTTGTTTAGAGGATTTTGTTGAGTTTGAAATTTTTGCTTTTTTTTGGTCAACGATATTTTTAGTCCCTTGAATGCTTATGGTTATCATATCATGCATAGATAGATACATCTAGTTTTATTATTATAATTATTATTGTTTTATTTATATATTTGGTGATTTGAGGAAAGATATTTTATTTCCTTTCACTTTCTGGCATGATTTCGTCATCTTCACCTTTTAGAATATAGTAAAATATTTTTCTTATTATAGATTTTTCTTGGAAAAAAATTATTGATATTTGGAAAGGGAAATAAGCCCTGAGTATCTAAGAAAAGAGAAAAATGATCTATGTACTAGGTTCTT
This sequence comes from Pinus albicaulis, assembly GCA_034641835.2. NCBI lineage: Eukaryota > Viridiplantae > Streptophyta > Pinopsida > Pinales > Pinaceae > Pinus > Pinus albicaulis. Next base: position 1,396,189,298 of record CM076580.1, read on the forward strand.
GTGAATTCATCGTAGGAGACATATTGGGTTGAGACCAGCATTCCTTTTATGCAATTACACTTTTTTTGCCAAGGCGGGGCTAAGTTCGTTGACCTGGGAAGAACAGTGGAAGTTGATCATAATGATAAGGATATTAGAATGCTAGTTTCACAACCTGACCACACCACCAATGCTGGTGGAACCAAAGGAAGCACATCAGCTTATTATGATTCTTTCTAGATTGCTCAAGGTGAAGCCGAGGCTGTTTTGGGAAGCATGGAAGGTAGCAGTGGTTGCCTAGCATTTAGTAGCAAGGTATTCTTATGTTGATTTCATATTCCCAAAATATATTGAAATATGATGGTTACAAGAGGGTCAATTGTTTTACATTTCTAGTGACAGTCATATTCCTAGATATTCCTGGAATCTACAATCCTGATAAGTTCAACAATCGGTACAATAGCATGTGTTTAGTTTTAAGAGGTAACATGCTTAAATAAAAAAGTATTGAATACCGCTTCCTAAATTCACATATGTATTCCTTAATAGATTTTAATATTCAAATAACTCTTTATAATTGTAATTAACTACAGGGATGCTTTTTTGGGCAGTTTGATTGTCTACTGGGTGTTCTATGTAAATGACTGATTTTATTCATGTTGTTTGTGTCCAGGAGTTCTTGATACGAAATTTTCACTCTCTTCATGAATACAAAGGGCATGCAAACAATTTTATTTTCTATCTTCTGCCTAGAACACCCTATTCACATGCTCAATATACTCCAGGTGATCTCTTAGATTTTTTCTCTCTCTTCTTCTAAATTTAACACTATATGTTGTTGTGTAAGCAGGAGGTCTTCTTTACACATTGCAAGATACTAATTTGCAATACGTCACATCTTCTTGCTCTTAGTCTTGACATATGCAAAATACTTGAGCTCCTCCAAAAAAGTAGTAACTTGTGGTGGGACAGTGACAGTCACTCCTCATAGGCTAAGAGAACTTGAAAAATGCCAGGTATAGATTCATAATATTGCAATGCTTGATTTTCCTTTTATTTCAAAAATTTACTAATGTATGCAGGATCTAAATCAATTTTGTGTTGATGAAGGTTGATTACATACTGGGAGATAATCCTATGAGGATGTCATACATGGTTGGATATGGTTCCCTCTATCTAAAACTTATTCATCACAGAGCCTCTTCTCTACCCTCCAAGGCCAATCATCCTCAACTCATTCCCTGCAAATCAAGCTTCCAATCTCTTTACAGCAGTGCACCCAATCCCAACATCTTGGTGGGAGTTTTGGTGGGAGACCCAAACAACATGGATAGGTTTACTGATGCAAGAAACAATTATGATCAATATGAACCTTCCACCTACATTAATGCACCCTTAGTGGGTTCCCTTGCTTATTTGGCCCATTTTACTAACTCCTAAATATCCTATCTTCTTCTTCTAAACAAGAGAAGGAATTAATAATGCTTGGAGATATGGGTTATAAGCAACCCAATGTCCCTTGCTATTGTTCACATGATTTCTGAAGTATCTCCAAAATAAAAATCAATGGAATCTGCAGGATCTCCAAAATAAAATCAATGGAATGGAATTAAATTTGTATCCCTTTCTATTGCTCACATGATTTAAGAGGGATCACCAAAATAAAATCAATGGAATGGAATTAAATATTTTCAATGAAGACTTTGGTCATTAGTAATTTTTTCACATTTATTATATGATGCAACTAGTAATCTTACTTGTTGGCAATTTTTGCAAGTTCATTATAATGTAGATTGTGACATAATCATGAGTAACATGATATTGCACGAACAATGCATTAAGTAGTTGTATAAAATTTGGAAATATTCATGAGGAATACATGACATTGCGCTAACAGTTAATTAAATGGTTGAAGGAGATTCATGCTTTCAGAACATTTTTACGCCATTCACGTTTAAGATGGTTATAGGAGATTTGTGACATATTCCTTAACAATGTCGCATTTAAGTAGAAATTCATTAAATGGTTGAAGGACATTCATGGTTGATAGCTTTGACTGGAGGGTGTGACATATTTTTCATATGGTGAAACATGTGACTTAGTTTTAGTGGAATAATTATTATTTTCCTTCAAATCTAATGTTAAACTTTTGAAAAATGTAGTTTATATTTTAACACATTAGAAGGTACATGTCACTCTTGTATTAGAAAAATCCATTTTCTTTCTCCACTTTGCTCATTAATTATGCACATTAATATACTTTTCTCATGTTTCATAAGTTTCGTTTTGATTTATTCCTTCTCTTGAATTAATTACTTAGACAAATTTGGTTTCTTTCCTTCTTGGTTTAAACTAGCTCCTCCATATACCATTGTTGAATAAGGTGTGCAAAGAAGAGGGTGGAGATAATATTGATTTTTATCGTAGAAAATCAAGCTTTCCTACACATCTATCCCCCCAAGTGATGGTACATATTCCTATCTCTTATATTTTTTTCTACTCCTGACCGTATCACTGTACACAATACATAAATTTAATATAGGAAAGGTTCTAGTGCGATACTGATGCATGATTGTACTATTTTTGGCATATTTGATTGCATTATTTTGGTGCTACAATCAATGATTGTGTATCATGTATGGTAATGTGTTTGGCTTGAATGCTTTTCATTACAATTTGGGATCTTCACATTTTAAAGTAAAAACAGATCAAACATTTCTTTTGTTTTTATGAATTTATGTTTATTTTTGATCCAGTGGAGATGATTGGTGACTTTCGTTCCTTTTAATCAGGCTTCACCATGTGGCCTTACCTAGGTGAACCACTCACCCTATGGTCGCTCATAGCTCAAATAAGTACCCCAAGCCTTCAGGAACTCTTAGAGCTCAATTTTCCTTCTTAACAAAATATCCCTTCATATAGGGGATAAAGCTAGGCTGCTTTCCAAAAATTAATGATATTGCTGACCAAATCATCAATGGAAGCCTCAATAGCTCCACTCAATAGATCTACTAGTAGAGATATTTAGCAACACTCAACAATCCTATGCTTCTTGCATATATTGATAAAGAAAATATTTGACTAATCTTACTCCCTCTTACACAGAGAGACCACAACCTAAAAATGTCTTTCCAAGGTGTGCATTGTTTATTAGAAAACCTGTAAATCATGAGATTAGTCCACTTAAACATGAAATAAAATGGGTATGTCATTAGCTTTACCATATAAAGTGGAATGTGAAACACAAGATTTTCTGAATCCTCTTTTGCAATATACAAAAATGGAAATCATGTGTATAAATGAATGTTGGAGATTTTCATTAAATTTCCATGTTAGCTACCTTATACACTCTTCTTCAATAGATCTTCATAGTAACAGATTTCAGTCTTTAAGAAATAAAGGTGGATAATACTTATCTTTTCGATCCAGCCTCTTTCTGCAATGAACTCTTGATCATACTATCTCAATGAGCATCTCTCCATATTTGTATCAAGGAAAAGAATTGATAGAGGAGAGGATGATTATCAACATCAATTGTTGAATCCTGACATCATAGCTCCCCCTTAATATTGAGAAGGTAACCATACCTATAATGTAACCATCTACAATTTTCTATTAATCCTAGGATTTTATAGCTCCCTCTAAAGCTTTGTTTTGGATGATCATCTAGCCTTTAATCATGTGATATCCATATGAGAGATGATACTTCCATGAGGCAACTGATCCATGATAGGGAAGGTTCCTTTGCATTCAGGTGACTATATATATAAGACTATTTCTTATAGGATCTTCTGCTTATCATGCTCGACAAGACATAGAATCCATCATGTACCTTCTTCAGGACACCTTAGATTTCGTGTTGATGAGTGTTTCCCCAAAAAAAATTGCTCCATAGTGCCATGCACTTATTTTCTTAGGTTATCTTTAAAATAGGGGCTCCAACTTTGTTGCATTTATGAAAAGTGATGTATCTTCTTTTACTAGTATATCCCATGAGCTTCTTCATAAATAGCATTTCAAAAGATGAACTATCCGACTGTTTTGTTCACAACAAGTCTATAACACAGTTGGAAATTTACAAGATATTCAATATATTATCATGGCTTCTGGACTGAAACAATAATTCAGTAAATGATGTTGACCTAGATATGCCAAATATATAGAAGAGAGGATATAGCACAAGAGTGTATGCTGATACAAACTACCAGAGATATGATGCCATTACCATTACATTGATTCTCATGGAATTAGAATGAGTAGACCTGAGGGTAAACCCATGAAGTTGGGTTACACTTTTGTGAGAATTGGGGGCGGAAAACTTTTTTTCTCAACAATTCGACCGAACTGTGATAGATTTCGTCTGAAATTTTGGAATTATTTCAGCCGAACTCATTCTGTCGTTTACATTGACGGTGTACTGACGGCGTGGGAAAATAGATTTTTGGCCGGAGATTGGAAAATCGGTAACATAAGTTTGGCTAAAATATTAGTTCGACCAAAATCTTAAAATAATCCGGCCGAACTTTAGTTTATAAATACACTAACCTGGAGCTGATAATGGGTTTCGAGCTTATTAGCGTCTTCATTTGTTGTGATCATGTTTCATGTGTGTCTGTTGTGTGTTTCGGGCCTGTGTCTGTGTCTCCGTCTATGTCTCTAGTCTTGGCAGAGTCTTGCTATTGGGCCTTGGCTCTGAATTTTGAATTTCCACGTTGGCACCACCTGATTTCAATTGTTGTCTTTGCTGTAAATTCTATAAACATATAAGTATATGTCTTGATATGACTACATTTTGTGTGGTCCTGTTCAAGAAAAATAAGTGATTGTGTTTCATCTGTGTCTGTTGTGTGTTTCGGACCTGCATCTGCGTCTGTGTTTATATTGAGGCTTATCTCTATGATTAATATTGAAATTCACACCTTGAATTTGATCCAAATTTGTCACTTTGAGATATAGCGTCAATCCTTCTTCTTCAATTTTTCTTTAAGATTTAATTAGCTCATTATGATATTAGCCCAGAAGTTTCCATGTTCATGTTAGTTTAAATGACATGATATTCAAGAACCTTTTACTGAGGATATGTATAAGTGGATTTTCAAACTCGCTTTTGATCATGACCTTATCTGCGATACCATGTTGGGAAATATATAGTTTTGGAAGTTAAATTATTTCCCTTATTATGACATTATTTTTTGTTTTTTTCGGTATTATTATTTGTTCTTAAAATTTATCTTTTCTTATCATCAAGAATAATACAAATAAAAAAATAAAAAGACTACACAAGATGTAGGCACACTGCTAGGGAAAATCCCCACTTTTTGGGGAAATCCCAGCCAAAATTATTCCTTCACTAGATTCAATATGAGATGACCAAGGCCCTAAATAGAGACTCTCTCCACCAATTCATCCCTTCACTATGTTACCATCGATATCTCCTTATAGTCATGACACCGAGATCTCATTCTCTTGCACCAAAATTTCATCCTCATTACTACAATAACATGAAGACATTGTTTTTTAGATCTTCCTTCTATGGTAGCCTTCATATCCTTCCATTTTCACGACACCAAAACATTCACTATGATAACTCTTGACTGTATTAGCACTGATTTTTGTAGCACTGATTTCATTGAATGAGATAACACTGAAATCTTCTCTTATCCAAGATCCTTTATATGGTGGTAATGAAACATAAATAGCACCAATATTGTGGCTTTAATTAACTGCAATTACACTGAATAACATCAAAACTATATAACAACAAAACTATCCTTTGAGAAATACAAACTCCATCTGAATTGCATCTTTATATTTAGCCTAAAATTTAGTCCTCCTGTAATTGTACCGAAGCCTAAATTCACCCATATAAACCTGTAATTAGGCTGAACCTATCTCTATAATTTTAGTACAAAATTTTGTGTTGGTAATGTGAAAACCTCAGCTGGGTATACATATTTTTTTCCATACTAAATTAGCCGACATGACTTAGTGAAGAGTTGTGTCTCCATATAGGACAACTTAAATATTTTTATTTGAGGCTGACATGTATATTTTGAGAGAGGCTAACTTGAATATTGGCTTTGAAGAAGATTTGTTGAGGAGATCAAGGATGATGACATTGCGGAAGAAAATGGCTTGATGGAGGAGTCCAATAAATTGACTTTGGCTCTATACTAATTACATTATTTAAAAGCCCAAAATGTATCAATTTAAATCTGTAATGACTAACCTAGAATTCCACAATGGGTTCCTTAATCTAAATATTAACCAAGCATGAAACCCATGCTTTAATAAGTCATTTAATAATTCTAAATTCTTTTTGAAAAATATATTAATAATGAAGACTGAACCTAGCTACATTCTTCAACATCTAGGAGACACAATTGTATTGTGATATTTTCCCTTCTTTCCAACTTAGTCCATCCTTCTAGAAAAATCCCTTTTAATGAAGCACATATATCCATAGTGATCCACTGATATTTTTTCACCAACTACTATTCCATTTTGGACTTATATATCTCAAAACTATGCTCATTTAATTTATGCATCTATAACTTTAAACTACTCAACTATTTTATTTCACCATAGGAATCAATTCGATATATCTCCCATTTTAATGGGGTCTATCACATTTCGAGAAAAACACATTAGCCATAAAAGGATTTTTTTTTCCCAGTAAAACTAATTGTATTTATAAAACATAGTAGTACAAAACTGCACCAGTTTCAGCTGTGTGAGCCTGAGAACTGGGCTTGATGTCCAAGTTTATCATAAACAACTGAACTGCCCTGAGTGGGAAACCAGTTCTTTTAAAAGAGAGTTCACCGCCCTTAGAAGGGAAACCAGTTGTTTTAAAAGAGAGTTCACCACCCTTAGAAGGGAAACCAGTATATAGTGCATGCATAATAATTAACAAGAGACAGTAAACTAATATAGCCTACAGCTGTTATAGCTGATGAGAGATTCAAAAAAACCAAAAATTATTCCAATGTAGTCGAATATATGTACCATGGAACGCTGAGGGGGGTCGAATTCACTGTTCAGGAGTTGGGGAGGCTGGTTCTTCCACGATTATGCACCCATACTCATCTTCACCATCTTCATTTTCCTTCTTTGGCGCGATATCCTTACTGAAGAAGTCCACCTGCAATTTCTCTTTTCCAAGAATGGAATGCCCAATGCTAATGGGCGCTACAGGAGCTGGAACATCATTTTTGGCTGGGGAGGATTGAGGGTCAGGCGGAGTAGGGATGGAGTGGGAAACAGTAATAGGAGCAGAGCTGGCAGAATTTTCACTAACAGTGATGGTAATAAAAGCGGTGAGGATGGGCTTATCCAAAGAGAAATTAAAGCATAATTCCGCTCTCTAAGAGGTCTGGAAGAGGGTCGGACTAGCAGGTGCATGAAAAGCAAGGGGAGCAGGCTGAGAGATGGGAGGAGGATGCCTCACAGGCAAAGTAGAGTGGGTGCCTCCAGAATGGAAGGCGCGGCCCCTCTAACGCCGCGAGTCTAAATAAAGGCCCCAATCGACATCCTTCGCAGAAGAGTTAGGGGTCGAGCTGGTGGAAGGGCGTGGGCGGGAAGAGTGACCTCTGCTCATCCCTTGCCTACATCTCATTCGATGCCGAAGCCGAGGCATCGCCACATAGCTGTTCTAGGGGTGCTTGGGGCAGAAGGAGCAGGCGGTGTTCAAGGGAGACCACTGAAAATCGACAAACTGAGAATGCAGACAAGAATTTAACTGACAGAAGTTGCTCTAAGTGAAGTGATAACCTGGAAGAGTTTACAAACATCCGAGGATGGTGAAACGTCTCCCAGTCTGAGTGTGAGCACTCGGCTCCGCACAAGCTGGTGGGCAAGCTCCACAGACAGGAGACGGAGGGCCGCATAAAACACAAGAACCAGAAAAATTCTCCAGAACAAACGCCATAACAAGCTGAGCCGGCGAGGCAAGGTGGTAAAATGGTGGGGTGAGTGGAATGTAAGCTATGCAGTCAGGCATAGTTATTGCATGAGTTAGGATGCCGCAGGGGGCCATATGGCCATAACATGCAAGCATCCTTGGGAGTAGCCAGGGGACTAATGTCCCATCATGCCAAACCACCATCCGCATCCAGAGACATTAGTCATAAAATTTTCCCATTGAAACCAAAAGTAATTTGATACAAAACATAGGTTTTAACCTTATATAGTTAATTGTTTCAAATATATTCTTAATAAAATGAAGAATATTCAATGTAAAAAACATGCATTAACATATAATTTACTCGAGAAACCCAAAACGAGAAGATCATTTTTTTTATTAGTATATTTATTTTTAGACCATCAGACACAAACACACACATATGTATGTATGTATATATGTATATATCACACGAAAATTATAAACTACCAATCCATTACCTTGGATCAGATAAAACTTTAGTTCTTTAACTAAAACTATAGAACCATGGGGTAGACTGCCATGCACTAGAAAAATGCTAAAGAAGAAACCATGTGATGAAAACCATCATAAAGGGAGAATTTTTTTCCCAAAAACGTTTTTTTGGGGAACTACCCCTGAACACCTGTGTGTGGGGGATTTTTTGTCTCTATGAAACCCTAAAGTGGGGGTCCTTTCCTTCCATTTTATTCCCACCACTATGCTTAGAAAAATATATAGTGCATGGGGGTATTCACATAAAGAATATAACACATACCAAACATCCAATAATTCTCCTTAATGTGACCATCAATGTTGCAATGGTTAGAATTATTTCTAATACCCTTGGATGGATGTGTAGTGGTTATTTTATTCTTATCCTTCCCCCATTTATATTTCTTATTCCCCTCCTTCAAAGCTTCTTGGTGCTATTTTTTCTTCAAACCACTTAAGTACCCTTTATTTTGGCCTATGGTTTCTAGATAATGTGCGTATACACATGGCTCATACATTATCCTTAGATTGGAAATAATCAGTTATTTTTGTAGATGGTTATATATACACCACATATACTTAATGACTACATTTGGGATCTTGGGAAAGGTATCCAACAATATCACCATATTTTTGAACTTAGTACACTCTTATACACCCTTATGTCTATGTAAATTAGTGTGAGTGATTCCACGGGTCCTCTACACACTTCATAGGGTATGATTGGGACAGGTAGTGTTAATGTCTACAAGTTCTATAGACAGATTCTGTAAAGAGCCAAGTAGCCTCTAGATCTCATCTTTTATGAAAGGTGACATATATAGTAAATGCCTTTACCTTCAACCTCTGGAATAGATCTAAATAGAAATTCTTCATTTTAATATCCATAAAGCACAACCACTTTAAGGAAAATCATGTACATGTCTCATTTCTCCCATACATGTGTCATTTATCCCATAAAATCTTAAGGAAAACTTCAAATCATGTGTCATTGGATTTCTCCCATTAACTTTAAAGCATGTGTCATTTCTCAAGGCTTTCTCCGATTAATTCAAGGCAAACTTTGAAGCCTAAAAACTTAAAGTAGCTGAACTTCCATAGGATAGGATCCCCCAAACTCAAATGGAGTAAAATGTAAAATGTTAAAATTTGAGTGTTTTAGGATGTAATGGATATTAATAATCTAGATTGACATGACTGTATTGAACTTCCATAGGATAGGATCCCCCAAACTATAGGTGAGTAAAATGTTAAATGTTAAAAGTGGAGTGTTTTATGATGTAATGGATCTTAATGGTCTAGATTGACATGGTTGTATTTCATTAATGTACCTAAATTTACACCTTCAATGTTGCTTTATTCTTGTAAAATGTTAAAAGTGGAGTGTTTTAGGATGTAATATATATAAATAATCTAGATTGTGTTAAATATGATGTAATGGATCTTAATAATCTAGATTGACATTGTTGTATTTTATTAATGTACCTAGATTTACACCCTTTGTGTTGATTTATTATTGTAAAATGTTAAAAGTGGAGTGTATTAATGTACCTAAATTAACACCTTCCATGTTGCTTTATTCTTTTAAAATGTTAAAAGTGGAGCGTTTTATGATGTAATTGATATAAATAATCTAGATTGACATGGCTACAGTGATATGATGATAGTGTAGGTTGATGTTGAAGTTGTAAAATTCTTGTACATATCAATTATTATAAATTATTAAACAATTTTATAAGTGCTAAATCATACTCCTTATTAAGGACATAACTAATTTATGATGATAGTGTAGGTTGATGTTGAAATTGTGAAATTCTTGTACATATCAAGGATGAATGATAGTACAAGCCAAAAATGGCATTATTATAAATTATTAAACAATTGATAAGTGCAAAAGCATACTTCTTATTAAGGACATAACTAATTTTTCATGACATAACTCTGATATATAAGCACAGTCTTCAATTCCATTGTTTTTTAGGTAAAGTACTATTTTCACATTAAAGCATTTTATAAGGTTACTCTAAAACTAAAGGCTTTCTCCCATTAATTAAAGTCAAACTTTAAAGCCTAAAAACTGACCGTAAAGTGGTTGAAATTCCATAGGATTTTAGTATATCTGTTGAGTGTTAACTTCTACAAGGTTCTATAGGTAGAGTCTGTAAAGGGCCAGTTAGTGTTAACTTCTATAAATTCTAAGGGTAGAGTCTGTAAAGGGCCAGGTAGCCTCTGGATCTCATCTTTTCTGAAAGGTGACATATCAAGTAAATGCCCCTACAGTCAATCTCTAGAACAGATCTAAATATAGGTTCTTCATTTTAATATCCATAAACCACAACCACTTTAAGGAAAATTGTGTACATGTGCCATTTCTCGCATACATTAGTCATTTCTCCCATAATTTCTTAGGCAAAGTTTTTAAAGCATGTGTCATGTTGGCTTTCTCCCACTAACTTTAAAGCATGTTTTTAGTAAGTGCATAAAATAATTTTGCAAACCATGTAAATTTGATTTCTCCCACAAACTAAAGGCTTTCTATCATTAATTCAAGGAAAACTTTAAGGCCTAAAAATTGAACCTAAGGTGGCTAAACTCTCATAGGATTTTGAACTTCCATAGGATTTTAGTCTATCTGTTGAGTGGTAACTTCTAAAAGTTCTAAAGGCAGAGTCTGTAAAGGGCCAAGTAGCCTCTAGATCTCATCTTTTATCAAAGGTGACATATCCAGTAAATGACCCTACAGTCAATCTCTGGAACAGAAATAGAAGTTCTTCATTTTAATATCCATAAACCACTACCACTCTAAGGAAAACCTTGTGCATGTGTCATGTCTCCCTTCTCCCATAAACATTTAGGAAAAATTTAAGGCATGTGTCATTTATATTTCATTTCTCCCACAAACTCATAAAGGTGTGACTTTTGACATAACTTCATCAACCGCCACAACTAGTTGTTTTAGTAAGTGCATAAAATAATCTTGTAAACCATGTAAATGTCATTTCTCCCACAAAATAAAGGCTTTCTCCCATTAATTCAAGGAAAACTTTAAGGCCTAAAAAGTGAACCTAAATTGGCTTAACTCTCATAGGATAGTATCCCCCAAACTTAAGGCTTTTCCCCATTAATTCAAGGAAAACTTAAAGGCCTAAAAATTGAACCTAAATCGGCTGAACTTCCATAGGATTTTAGTTTGTTGGTTGAGTCTTAACTTCTACAAGTTCTAAAGAAGCTTGTAAAGGGCTAGGTAGCCTCTGGATCTCATACTTTCTTAAGGCCTGTAAAGGGCCAGGTAGCCTCTGGATGTCATCCTTTCTTAAGGCATGTCATTTCTAGATGTGATTTCTACCATATATTTTAAGGCAGACTTTCATGCAAACCATGCATGAACCATGTATATGTGTCATATATCTACCTTAAACTATAAGCAATGCAATATTTAATGCATCTCATTTCTAGATGTGAATTATACCATAAACTTTAAGTCGAAATTTAAGATCAACCATGCACATGTCATTTATCTCATGCACATGTGTCATTTCTCCCATGCATTTGCAATAAACGTCAATTTAATATATTTTTATTGAATTTTTTTTATTTTTTTTTCAGGGATTAAAAAACCCACTAAATATGGTTGAAAAATGGACATTATGCATAGATGTTTCTGGCTATCCCAATGCAGGGAAAGTAGTGATTACATTTGTGCTTTCCAATATTATGACTAGCAAAGTCGTCCAAAGGAAAATGAATATACCGAGAAGAACAACAAACAACGAGGCATATTATATTGCATTGATAGAAGGCTTGGGAACAACTATGGAGTATGGATCAAATGGAATTGTATTTTTCACCAATTCTGAACTTGTGTGCAACCAGATGAAAGGCGTGTACCAAGTTAAGAAGGAGAGGCTAAAAGAACCGCATGGAATAACAAACAATATTGTTAGCCAATTCCAATTTTTTAGTATAAGACATTGTACAAATGTGAATAAAATGTCTGTTGATCTATTGCGTGGGGCAATGCCAATTCAGGATTCATCTATCAAAGATGAATTAATAGATGAATTAGAATCACATCATAAAATGCCAATGCAATATTCATCTCTCAAAGATGAATTAGTTTTAAGATGCTCTTATTCAAAAATTCAAGATTCATCTCTCAAAGATGAATTAGTTTTGAGACGCTCTTCTTTAAAAATTCAAGATTCATCTCTCAAAGATGAATTAGTGTTGACACGCTCTCGTTCAAAATTTATTGATGGACATTGTAACATATCTTGGATATGTGTGTGTTTTGTACTTATAAATGCATCTTTTTTAATGACAATGTGTTTTTTTCAATTATATATCAAGTGTGCTCCCACCACACCATGTAAATCACAACTTGGTGAACTTCACATTTTCAACAAGTGGTGAAATTCACATTTTTATAAAATTAAAATGTGAGGACTGCAACAAATTTTTGTTTAAATGGAGTTTCACACTTCTTTTTTGATGACCGTGTGTTTTTTTCAATTTTATACCAAGTGTGCTCCCACCATGTAATGCACAATTTGGTGAATTTAACTTTTTTATAAAAAAATGTGCTTAAATTGAGTTTCACACATCAATTAGTGCTTTGAAATTTGTGTTTTACATAATTTGTGTACACTAAATTACATTACTTTTCTGAAATTTATTTTGAATATATTTTAAATAGTAATTTAAAAAAACAATTGTAAATTTCCACTGTAAATATATATATCATTGAGGATGAAAAAGGAAGATCAACATAATCCCATATCTCTACGCGAGAGGGGGATCAGGGATCGAGGGATGTTCATGGTATTTAAATATAAACTTAAATCTCCATACATATACATACATGTGTGTACATATGGAATTGATTTTTTTATCAATTTTGTGAGTTAAATTAGTTGTTAATAAGTTTCTTTTTTTATTTTTTAGGAGCTAAGAGGAGAAGGGTGTCTACTCCATCAATGGAGCATGCCCATGGTTCACGCAATCGTGGTATGGTTCACGTGATTTAATCAATGAATATGTACATGTATTTATATGTATGAATGTATTTTTGAATTCATTATAAATTCATATTTGTTTATGAAGCTTCTCTCTCGTCTCGTGAGGTTGGTGGTGGTTCAGATTCCCTTAGAGGGCCATCAATAAGTGTTGGCGGATTGTGTGAAAGTGGTGATATGTATTCCCCCAGAGGCCAATCAACAAATGGTCATGTTGGTTCTCAACCAATTGATGGTCATGTTGGTTCTCAGCAAGGTCATTCTGGTTCTCAACAGTCTCAGGGTGGGCAAGATGCTAGCCAACCACATTGAGGTGGCCATCAATTTTAATATTATTTTCATTCAATTTGTACAAATCTGTTTACATGTGTTTTTTTAATTACAAAATTTTATATATTGATGCACAGGCTCAAAATGCTGCTCCAAATGTTGCTCAAAAAATACATAGGGAAGAACACATCATTCAAGAAGAAGGTTGTCCACCAACCATGACTTATATGTCCGACATTTTCGAAATACCTTGGGAAACAAACATGCAGCAATGCACCTTAGAAAGGTGTCAACATCTTCATGCAAATTTGAAGAGAGATCTCATGGCTTTGACTCTACCTGTTGAGAGTCGACAAAGCTTGGAAATAGTTACACACTCTTTAGGTGAACTAGTAGATGTGTATCGAAAGCTTGGGCCAACCACTCATACTTTTGTATAAGTCATGAGAAAAATAAAGGAAACAGTGATGGGTCCAGATAAATGGGAGGTTGTTAAACAAAGAGTTGCAATAGAAATGACCAAGTCTATGTTTAATTTCAAAGAAGGGCCGAAAAGAAAGATGTTGAAGGTGAAATATTTCAAGCACCCTCATATAGTTCTCTATTTGTATGATAGACACCTTGCGGCCTATGTAAGACTCCCATGGAATGATGAGGTTCTACTTTGTTTTGTGAAATTATTTTATGCAGAATTCTTTTTTCAAATTAAACCCGATTACAATGACCTTCCCTCTGAATTTTTTGGTCCTAGGAAAGGTCGATTGTGTGACCGTAGGGGCGCTAGGCGTGATGTTTAGTTTCCTCGCCCTCAGCCGCCATTGTCTAGTCGACCTTTTCATGTCGAAACTTTGTGGTCAGAGATTGAATCCACTTCTCAAATTAGTCGAGAATCAAGGATGTCATCATTGACAATGTTCACAGTGGATTGGGTGGATTCGGTGTTTGTCTGAATCAACAAAGAGCATGTGAGAATGCAGGCATTAATTTTGTATATTATACAGATGAAGAGATTGACAACATGAGTGTTGAAGATCTCAAAACATATGAAAGAATTGTTGCAATGTTTGGCAGGACCTAATTGTTCATGAGGAAGAGGGCATGGGAACGGTATGTGTTAATGGTTAGCGTTCAATTATTTTAACACATGTACAATTTTTAATATATATATATATATATATACATTTATTTGTATACATTAATCTAACAAAAATTTATCATTATATGTTAACACCATTTGCAGATGTCACGCTTGATGAATGAAGAAAATGTTAATATCACGGTCGAAGCCTCTAATTCAAACAATTGAGATGGGTCTCACCATCAATCATACAATCAAGGTGGTTCTCACCATCAAGATATGTTGGCAAATGTTAGTGTTTTTTAAGTGAACATGATGATGTACAATTATTTTTTATATATTATTATATATATCGAAATATGATGAGATATTTGAAAAACAAATAATTGGGCACACATGTACATGTACATATATATATAATAAAATGTTTTAACAGATTCCGATTCCATCCAATTTTTTTGGGATGGAGGTACCTTCTTCTTCCTTAGGATATGTGCCAAATCCACAATCACGAGTATGGACAATTTTTCACTTTTAAATTTTATGTTTTTTAAGTTATATATTCCACCTTAAAAGGTTCCATTAAAAAATGAGATATATCTAGATCTTGAGTTATTTTAAATTTTTTGAATTTTATGTTTTTGGAGATTTTCTTTTCGAGCCACTCTTAGGAGATGCCTCAAATCCACCAACACAAGTATTCAATTTTCCACTTATATATATATATATATGTGTGTGTGTGTGTGTGTGTGTGTGTGTGTGTGTGTGTGTGTTTAAGTTATACGTTATAAATTTAAGTTTAAATTTTTTATTATAAATTGGGATCTAGAGACTTTGAGTTATTTTAAATTTTTTGAATTTTAGGTTTTTGGAGATTTTATTTTGGAGCTTCTCTTAGGAGATGTGCCAAATCCACCAGCAGAAGTATTCAATTTTTCACTTAAATATATGTTTTCAAGTTACAATTTATAAATTGAAGTTTAAAATTTTTATTATAAATTGAGATCTTGATCTTGATTTATTTTATACTTTTAAATTTTTTGAATTTTAGGTTCCTATAGAGGATTTATTTTCTCCTCGGACTCTAGCGATGGAGATAGGAACATCCACACCATTTCACCCATTTGAACAAGTTGTCTAACTTTTTTTTTTAATATTATTGAAAATAAGTTTATATATGAATTCTCATTTAAAAAATTTTAATATATATATATATATATATATATATATATATATATTGTACAATTTATTGTTGAAGATGTCCCTGTGAGGGAAGTTTTAGTGGACAAGCAACAAATGGAGAAGGAACCTCATGAGGTATTGCATGATTTTTTTTTACATTTTGTTTTTTACATGAAGTTCTATATATTCTCACTCAATTTTAAAACATTAAATTTTAATGTTTGTACACATAGTGTGCAGGTTCTCCATGCTTTGCAAGATAGCTCGAGAATCGTGACTTTGCTGGGAGAGACACTACATCCATCTATATTTGATGGATGATGCACATGCACACGTGCAACATTATATTTTCAGTAGATTTAGTCTTAAATTTACTTTTTTATATATAGTCTTATCTAGATGCAGTCATATATAACTTTATACTTGATACTTGTGAGATCTACAAATTTTGGACATATTTTATGTGACTACATTTGGTACATGTGAATGTGATATATAATGTTTTTAAAACTTATGTTTTGAATGGTTGAACTACATTTGGCATGTTAAGTAATGTTACAGTGTTATATAATTTGTTTTGTTTTTAAAACTCAAGTTTTGGATGCTTGAACTACATTTGGCATGTGATGTGAAGTAATGTTGTGTTATAATTTGTTTTGTTTTTAAATTGTTATGGTTGAACTACACTTGGCATGTGAAGTAATGTTACTTGATACTTGATACTTGTGATATATAATGTTTTGTTTTTAAAAGTTAAGTTTTGGATGGTTGAACTACATTTGGCATGTGAAGTAATGTTGTGTTATAATTTTTTTTGTTTTTAAAACTTAAGTTTTCGATGATTGAACTACATTTGGAATGTGGAGTAATGTTGCGATCTATATTAATATTTTGTTTTTAAAACTTAAGTTTTTTGATGGTTGAACTACATTTGGCATGTGATATAATATTTTGTTTTTATTGGATAGTTGAACTACAATTGGCATGTGAAAGTAATGTTGTGATATAATGTTTTTGTTTTTAAAACTCAAGTTTTGGATGTTTGAACTACATTTGGCATGTGAAGTAATGTTGTGTTATAATTTTTTTTGTTTTTAAAACTTAAGTTTTGGATGGTTGAACTACATTTGGCATGTGACGTAATGTTGCATGATCTATAATGTTTTGTTAAATTAAAACTTAAGTTTTGGATGGTTGATCTACATTTGGCATGTGATATAATGTTTTGTTCTTATTGGATAGTTGAACTACAATTGGCATGGCATGTGAAGTAATGTTGTGATATAATGTTTTTTTTTTTTTTAACTCAAGTTTTGGATGGTTGAACTACATTTTTCATGTGATTATGATATTATGTTTTTTTTTTTAAATTCAAGTTGTCATTTTCCAAACAAACAAAAAATTCACATGAATATATGTGCATGTAGAAATGATTTTACACATGTTTGAATATATATGTCAAAATGATTGAAGTGCAATATATATATATATATATATATATATATATATACGATACATACATACATATATATATATATATATATATATATATATATATATATATATATATATATATATATATATATAAACAATCATAAGATTCTAGGTCTTCTTATATGTGTCAAACAATCATAAAATTTTAAAAATGCATTATATAATGTATATATATCCAGTACATGCAAAAATTTTCATCAATGCATGTATAGAAAAGATACTTTTAGTTAATTCCATTCTAGAACATATATATCCAGTATGTGCAACATTTTTCATCAATGCACATAGAAAAGCTACTTTCAGTTAATTTCATTCTAGAACATATATATCCATAACTTCAACATTTTTCATCAATGCAAATAGAATTTAGCTACTTTTCGTTAATTGCATTCTAGAACATATATATATTCAGTACGTGCAACATTTTTCATCAATGCACATAGAAAAGCTACTTTTAGTTAATTTCCTAGAACATGTATATATCCAATACGTGCAACATTTTTCATCAATGCACATAGAAAAACTACTTTCAGTTAATTACAGTCTAGAACATATATATCCAATACTTGCAACATTTTTCATTAATTCACATAGGAAAGCTACTTTCAGTTAATTGCATTCTAGAACACACACACACACACACATAGATATATATATATATATATATATATATATATATATATATATATATATATATATATATATATATATATATCCAGTACTTGCAACATTTTTCATCAATGCACATAGAAAAGATACCTTCAGTGAATTGCATTCTATAACATATATATATCCAATACATGCAACATTTTTCATCAATGCATGTATATAAAAGCTACTTTCAGTTGATACTAGTGTTCATGTACCAAAACAATGTACATGTGAAAACACTTTCACAGATAACATAACAAGGCAGCTCAATTTTTGGTTGAGTTTTGGAAGTTCTAAAACATGAATCCAAAGAGAAGAAATTGTTGGGCAGTTTAATCAAAAAAATTCCAATGGAATGCCATCTTCAATGATCCGTTCATGATCGGATTTTGACATTTTCCATTTCTTAATTTATTTATTTTTCTTTGATGGAACCTCTATCAAATTTATGTGTGCTGCACACACCATATGACTATATTCACAACTTATGACATCGGTTTCATAGTCTTCAAAGTAAACAAAATCCCCACTTTGATTAGTTTGTCTGGAAAAATAACCTTTCAGTATAATAGATCATCTGTCATCTAGAAACCCGTGATCATTATATTTTTCTAATAATTTCATCTTTCATTCAGTGCAACGCATCAAATAATACTTCAAATTTTCATTGTTGTAAGTAGGTGCAATTATAGCAAAAAAATCTCCTACACAATAAAACAAACTTAACAAACTTATGTATTTAAATTTAGATCATAATTAACATGAAAAATTAACTTCAAAATAATTTTAGTATCTATTTCTATATCTCTATCATTCGAAATAAATTCAAATGCTACCTTCTCTAACAAGATCAGAAACTCGATCACCATCATATGATATTGTAGTCTCCTCTGATTTCATTTCTTCAAACATTGCAACAGACATTTTACCCTTTGTATTTAGCTTTGTATGTTTCCAATATTTTACATACATTTTGTTTTCACAAGCATCATTGGATTTTGTGTTGTCTATGAAAACATGAAAAAAACAAGAATATTTTCTTTTATCCAATGCAAAAACATTTGTGGACAACTTTGTTTTAATTGAATGCAATTTTCGAGTCCTTTTTATTGTTTCAACATTATTTCCAATTGATCTATCTACATCTTCAATCCCAATATGCCAAAAAACCCTATAGATGGAAAATTCAAAGAAGAATGTAAATATGATATCAAAATACCATCAAAGATCATTGTTGTGATAAATGTAAATTGTTTAAAATTAGATATCCAATAAAAATTAAATTGAATGTACCTTCGCACTTCCCTTGATCGGTTAGTCTCATGGCTTAGAGTAGCGATGCACCATTGAACAACTTCTTTAGCATCCACAAGTTAGTTTGTATAGGGGTTCATTTGATGTCTTCAAAGTGCTCATTTTATGCATACCCCTGCACCATCATGTTCTCCTTTTCCATGGCCAGTCTCAAAGAAATTTCAACAATGTTTAATGTAGGTTTTCTTATGAAGACAACACAACCAAAATAATGATCATGAAGATTTGAATTGACCTGCACATCCATCTGACCATATCCAATGTTCACTGAATTTTATTCCATGACTTTTCAAGGAGTCATAAATCTTTCCAAAATAGTGTTGTACAAAATATGTATCATGTGTACAATTGTCACTGATATAAAAGTGATATTCTTTAATAACATGTTGATTTTCACTAGTGATTTCTATATGATCGAAGTTTTTCTCAGCATGTCTATATAGAATATGGACGATCATGGAGACTTGGTCAGAATGATAGTATTCACTCTGAATTTCTTTTTGTGGAACAAATGTGTATTTTTCTGCAAAATCAATTACTGAAAAATGGTCCTTGGTGGAAAAAATTCATGGGATTTTTTGAATAGAGAGTCTTTCCATAAAGCTCTATGGGAATTCTTAGTGTATTTAAAATTTTCTGCCTCAAACATTCTCAAAAAATCTATCACAAAAATTTCTCCTTCTTGTAATTCAATTCTTTTAGGAAAATTTGAACCTTGAATTGATGTATGGATATATTCATATCTCTTCCATTTCACTTTCATGTTGGACAATGATTGATCATTTATATCAGTATGATATTTGTTTTGAAATTTAGTCAAATTTCCACAATCATCGCATTTTTTACCACCAACACATTTCTTTTCGTAAAATAATTCATCTCTTTCTCTTTCACATATAATTTGAGATATGAAATCATGGATAGTGGAAAAAGGAGGTGAATCTTTCCAAAATGTTCTACCAAATTAAGGAATGTGGCATAATATAACTGAAATTCCACATGATGACGACAACAATAAGTGTTGCGTACAGTGATAGCTTTTGCATATCATGGTTTTTGTTGAACAAAAGCACTGAATGAGACACAAATTTCACGATTCTCTTCTTTGAACTTGTTGAAAAACTCTATCTGAATGGTGTCCAAGAAATGTTTTTCATGTTCTTCGTACTGATTTCGTGCTATTATTTTTCACATCACATCCCTTGCATTTGACGAAACACGCGAATTTTTCTTCCAATATTCACATATTGTTTTTTTAACATTTTCTCTGAGTCTATCTTTGTATGGTTGCCTACAAATAGCTCTCCAACAAACAAGTTCATCATTTACATCTATTTGCAACTAAAATTTTCGATGTTTGTGCAAATTTTTTCGTGAGGTCCCTAATGCTCGTGCCATAGATTTTACCAAGTGATTCTCTTTAGTACTTGATGAAACCACTACCATATGTATTACTCTATGTACAACTGGAACATTTTTCTATCTAGATCTTCTAATTGAATTTATAGCACTATTTATATTTTGTATCATATTTTCCTTCATTTTTTTATCTTTTGTTCATTTTCGAATACCCAATAAAGTCGTAGCTTCTTTTAATTTCCTTACTGATAGGAGACCTATCAACATTTGGGCTTGAACTGTCACATTTTCCCTTATGAAGTACGTATCAAAAATGCATTTAACACGATATCGTATAACATGTTCAAATCTTTTATCTCCATATGTGTGAGTGTCAACATTTTCTAACATCTCATCATCGACATTGATTTCATCTATACATATTCGAATGAATAGTACATAATAAGTTTACATATTCAATAAATAACTAAATTAATAAATATGTATAATTTCAATAATATGTGTATGTGCTAAATATATATATATATATACACAATTTATTCACTTGAATTTCTTTCAACGTTTTCAACATCTTCAATCATTGGTTCAATATCTCTTTCACTTTCTCTTTCAAAATTTTGTATCTCATCATCAATGTTTTAAGGAATATCTCTCTCTGTTTACATTGAAAAATATTTTTCAAATTAGTTCATCAAATAAAAATTAAGCTGAACACATTTTACACTAGGAAAATTTTAAATAACAAATTCATAACATTGACATTTACATACCTACTTCAACTTCTAGTTGAGGTTGATTTTCCCTTTCAATATTTGAGAGTGCTTCTCTCTTTCTTTTGCGAGATTCTCTCCCCTATTCTCTATGTTCCTCAGGGTCTCTTGTTCGATCATATTTTCTCGCACAATTCCTTCGATTTTCCATGATAATAGAGTATGAAGTTCAAAAAATTTCCTTCAAAAATTTAGACAATAACTCAATTTAAAAAAAAAAAAAATTACAAAAGATTTAATTTAAAAAAAAAAAAAAACTCATTTTAAAAATTTTGCAAAAAACACATACTTCAATCCAAAACACTTACTTTAAAAAATCTGAGAAAAAAATGTCTTATAAAAATGAAACTAAGCTCAAAATATTTCCTTCCAAGTCCTGCAAAAAAAATTCATTTAAAAAGTTAGACAAAAACTCATTTTAATAAAACATTATAAAAGATTTACTTCAACCTAAAACAAGTACTCTAAAAAAATGTCACTTCAAAAAATACCTCCAAAAAATGTCCATTGAAAATTAATTCCAACTTCTTAAAAAATGTCACTTTAAAAAATACTTCATAAAAGCCTCTAAAAAAATACCACTTTAAAAATACCTCCAAAAAATGTCCTTTGAATATTAAGCCTCAAAATAGTCCTTTCAAAATTAAGTCAAAAAAATGTATTTTGGAAATTAAGCCCAAAAACCTCTCAAAACAAAATACATCCAAAAAAATGTCCTTTGAAAATTAAGACCAAAACCTCTAAAAAAATTGAAAATTAATCCCAAAAGTTCTAAAAACAAAATAACTTAAAACCAAAAAATGTCTTTTGGAAATTAAGCCCAAAAACCTCTTAAAATAAAAAGCATCCAAAAAAATGTCCTTTGAAAACTAAGCCAAAAAATTCTAAAAACGAAATACTTAAAACAAAAATCAATGAAAATTAAGTCCAAAACCTCTAAAAATAAAATACCTTAAAAAAAATGAAGCCCAAAAGACATCCAAAAAATGTATCACATATCTCAAAAAAATGTCCTTTGAATGTACCTCCAAGAAAATTCCTTAAACCCAAAGAAATCCTTTGCAAAAATTTCCTTTGAATGTCCCTCCAAGAAAATTCCTTAAACCCAAAACAATCCTTTGAAAAAATGTCCTTTGAATGTACCTCCAAGAAAATTCATTAAACACAAAATAATCCTTTGCAAAATTAGACCTTTACAAAATCACACCAAATGAAGAAATGTGTGAAATTATGTGAAAATAATGAATGCTTTTACATCAATTTATATTGCCACAAAGTTATTTTTTTGGAGGGGCTTCGTTGTATTTTCCAGCTGACGAAAATTCAAGTAAATGTTCGGCCAAACTTTTGTGTCGTTAGACTTGACGGGCCATCGGCGGAAAAAATAATTCGGCCTAACTAACACTTCTGCAATTACGCATAGCCAAGCTCGAAATACATATATTCAACTTTTGTCTGATTAAACTCCATGAAACATTCTTAATTAATTGTCGAATCCAAGACAAGCATTTTCATAATTCAATCTACTTTCAGAAAATATAACTTTTATGGAATTTCATAAATATTTACTAATTTTAATGAATTTTGTAATAAAATGGGTGCAAACAATTTCTGAAGGTCATTACAATTTAGTGAAATCAATATTCTGTATGTTCCAAAATACACTGTAAAAAATATTGAAAAAATTATGGTGCATTACATTGGTCTATCATCTGTAATGGGTAGTTTTTAGATTTTTAGTTTATCACTTATATGTTGAGAAATTTTGAGCATCGCGAAACATATTCAAAATATACAGTTTTTTCATATTGGATGAGTTCAAAAAATTCTAGTAATTATGATATGCATCAGTTGGTTTTGTAAATATAAAAAAACCGAAGTAGACGCTGTCTAAATTGTTGTAAGACATTTTGTTTCTCAAAAACACAAAGTTTCAAAGAATATACCAGTGCGTATTAACATGACTTCTTATGAGTCGTCTAATTGTTAAAAAACACACACTGAAAAAATAAGTAAAAGAAAGCTAATAAAATTTCTTTTTATCGCAAAATTAAATTATAAACAAAAAAATTGTTTTGGCTTGCAGAAAGTTGAAGAACGGAAAAAAATGAATTTTTTTTCTCAAAAAAGGGAAAATAGTGTTACCCAACTTCACATTTCCACCATTGGAGAGACATGTGGCCATATATGAGAGAGAGTGAGGAAGAGTGAGGATTATGTGATGATAATTAGAAATATGTCATTTCATAATGCGATTTTTTGTGTAATATGGTGATGTCACTTCAAATAGACGTGTGACGTAGATAATAAGTCAGATCCAAGGCTCCAAATATAGTCAGAGAAACAAGTTATTAGAAACATGTTACATGTTTCTTGAAAGCAAGAGCCCATTTCTGAGATTGGTTTCCACACAAATATGTATGTATAGAGCCAATGTTGCTTATAGCTTGAAGATATTCGATCAGAATTCAAAAAAATGCTTGGAAAACCTTAGATCAAATTTTCACATGAACATAATGTGGAGTGAAATCAATGTTAAGACGATCATGAATTTCCAATTGTTCCACAGTTGCATATGAGGATATCCATTTCCAAACATGAATTGATCTCAATCCTTCTTGTTGATAATAGATTTTTCGAAATAGACAATGTTGAAGAAATTATCTAATCTTGCTAATTCTCAAGTATTACATATGTAATTAAGTCTTTTTTCTATATTCAGTGTGCAAGCATGGGATTTTTTTCGGCTCTATAAGGGTGAGGATATTGTACTCAGTTTATCAAATATACAAATCACCTCTTAATTAGTATTCTCTCTATTTTCAGATGTTCATCAATGTCCCATGGTATGTCAGTGCATTGTACTCCATGTTGAGCCCTTTCTTGACACAGCGTACCACGAGAAAATTTGTAATTGCACATGAAGGAAGATTCACAGAGACCTTCTACAAGTATGTGAAATTCCTTCTCTGATATAGTGAAAATATGCTCAACCTCAATTGAAGACTCTGATTATATATGATAGAATGAAGGATATATTCAATGAAAATTTCCTAGAAACTTATTTAATACTTGATTTTACTTGTAGATTTATATCTCCAGAGAATGTGCCTATACAGTATGGGGGACTTAGTAGGACCAAAGATGTAGATTTTGGACCTCACAAGCCTGTAGTAGAGTTCTCCATTAGAGCTAGGGAGAAAATCAATCTTGAGATCGAGGGAGTGGAGGTAATGTACATCAAAAATTGCTCAAGTTTGCAGATTTTGTGTTAGTTCCTGCATTCAAATTTAGTTCTTTCGCCTCAATTTTGTTTCCAATATACTTCCAAATTTGATGATTTTTAGTTTTGGATATAAATTTTATGGGTGTTGGAGTTAAGATCAATTTCATCCTCAAGATCTATGCGATTGGGATTTTTCTTTGCTTTTGAATTCTCACATTCAAGTTGTTTGTTGTTCAGGAAGGAGAAACAATTCTATGGGACCTCATAGGTGGTGGATGGGATGTTTCCTATTGATCAGAGTTTGTGCTGAGTGCACAAGGAAAATATTCAACTCTAATTTACAATAACATAAAGTTGTCTTCATCTAATGAGCCAATTTTCAATTCCTTCAAGGCATCAGAGGGAGGGAAGGTAGTTCCGATAAGAGACAACTCCTCTTCAAACAAGAAGAAGGTTGCAGCCTATAGATACATGGTAAAAAAGAACATAGTTTAGGATTTCGAGCCTCGCAGTAGATTAGACGTACTTAGAAAGATTTCTTACATTCAAAAATCAGAAATGTTAGTAGTTAAGAATGTACCATCATGTTAGAGAAGAAATTTTGTCTCATTGGAAGCTGGAAATGTTATCTACATATGTACTACTATATAAAAGTTAATATTCATAATAATAAAGGTTGGTTGTGTTTCGAGAGCAGATCATCACATTGAATTCCTCAGCTTTTCATGTTTGTGATTGATAGGTGTATGATATACATGGTAAAGCAAGTATAAATAAAATTTATAAATATTGACCACCCCAAGGCTAGTTAAAATTTTTATTTATTGTTTACTCCATACACAAATCTATATAAATAATATTTTTAGTTCGAAAATCGAATATCTTATTACATCCTCATCAATAAAAATGTTGTTCAAGGAATGTTCTACATTCAAAGGGTTACCTATATGTAAATCAAATCAGTATGTTGCCTTTGGCTACATATTTTATAAAAGCTCAAACTTATCTTAAGATAGAATAAATTGTTTTCTTTGTCTTTGTGGTTACTATATAGTAAGTATATCATGAATTCAGGACCAATGCAACCCAGAGAACCAAAAAGAAGGGGGAGAAAAACTATATTTTAGGGTGAAGCACTTTGTATTATACATATGAACATAATATAATTTAAGATAATGCGACCAAGTGGATTTAAATGAATGGGATACGAAAGGTGATGGGTTTGGATAATAGATAGCAATTTCATCAATTATGTTTTGTTGTATATATTTGTTTAATTAAATTTTTTATTTTATTATAATAAAGAGCCGTGATCAATTTTATTTCATGGAAATGATAATATTTAGATAAATATAATTTTTTTAGGATTAGGGAGGAGTTGAAGTTGTTCACTATCTTATACTTTCACTTTCTTATATTCTAAAGAAGTATTAATGCTCCTCCCACGAACTAAGTACATATTTCGTAGAGGTCGTTGAATATACATTTTGTCGATAGTTTTTTTTAAGGTTTCAGAGGTAGGCATGAAGAGAACAAAGCAATTTTCAAGATAACTCACAAAAGCTGATAAACAAACCATCCATTCTTCCAAAACATTATGTATTGCCTCCAACGTTATCACCTATGTCACATTTATCTCACATGGAAGATTTTGTTACACCATTTTTTGGTCATCTAACCTTGTTACTATTAGATGGACCTAAGTACACCATGTAAGACCAATTTTACCCAAAGTAAAATTTCTTTCACTATGAAAAATAACTTAGTAAACCACCTTTATTAAGTTTTTTATGGTCTAAACAGGAAACCCCATGAGGAAATATTGAATAAATCCACATCTGTTTGATTTTACTCAAGGAATAATTAGTTAAAAAGCAGTTTAATTAATATTCTTGGTCATATTTAACCCAAAACAGGAAAATTAATTAGATAAATCATTATTTATCTTATTATTTTCTAGGAATAATTATTTAAACCTTATTTAAATAATATTGCTTGCTAAATTTGACTAAATCATTTATAAATCATTATTTATTTAATTATTACTCAACCACATCCTTAAAATAATAAATAAATCATTTATTTATTTATTATTTATAAATAAAGGGATTTTACCAAAGTCAAATTATTTTTCCCTCCAACAAATACAATAAAATATTCCATAAAGTTTGGATCTTGATTTGGTTAATAATATTTTAATTATGCACCAATATCTAGACTAACTCAATATTTTGTTATAAATAGAAGGGTTTTTCCATTCATTCACTACCTTTTGTTGCCTAAATATCACTCTGAATCTATACTTTTGGTATGACTTTGATTCACCATCATTGTGATATTTTGCTACCATTTTTCTTGTGAGCTCCTTTTGAGTTCCATTTTTTGTCTGGGTTTTCTACACCATCAAGAGAGAGGGATTTTAGATCTGAAGCGCTGAGGACTTAAAAGAACCCATCCCATTGAGGAGGACTGGTAACATCCTTCTATGTTCTCCTCCCAGGTGCCATAAATACAAAATTCTTTAAACATATTATTGTCTTGTCTATTGAATGCATGGAGCAACTCTTGTTTTTATTTACTACTTAATATCATTTAATGCATAGATCTAGATTTTGCAGCATTTATCTTAGTCAAATAGTTGCGGATCTAAAGATATTGGTAGCCATCTTTACTGTTAGGTTTATTTGTTATGCATGGCTAAAGTGAGCCTTTTTCGAACACTTGTGATTAAGATTCATACTAACAACTGGAGGCTCCACACGTGTTTACGATTAAAACCTCTGTCGTTTTTCAGATCCCTACATATCCAGCTTCTTCAAACCCTAGGATTTCTCTTTGGCTTCTTGTTTTTCTTTTCTTGATGTTTTTTTTAACCTATAAAACCCTAAAACATTAAAAATTCAAACTTCCGTGTGTTTTTAGACCTATTGCGCAGGTGGTCGGCATCAGCCGCAGTTGAGATGACACATTCTTCTGAAACCTACTCCCAAGAATGCCGGAAGTGTAGGTCACACTTTTTGGGCCAAAACCTGTGACCTGAACCTCCAAGGCACAGAAAACAGGCCAAAACCTGCAACCTCTACAGAAATCAGGTCATAAACTGTGACCTGGATTTTTTGCGGGAGTTTTTTTGAAAGATTTTTGTGTTTTTTTGGGTTTTTGTTCAAGGTTGTCTGACCTCTGTCTCCACCCATTTTGGACCTATAATAATTCTATTTTACTCAAAAAAGTGGGAACATAGCCTCCTAGGGCTTGAGTACCCTCCACCTTTTGTGGAAGAGTTTTAGCGGCTGGAGGTTGTCTAAAATTTCAGTGTGTTCGGCCACTTTTCAGATCTGATCCCTTACCCTCAGATCCACTTCAGATTGGCTATTTATCCATCAAAAACACCTCCTTTCAGTTTTTTTTGGGTTTTCCTCTAGGGCCCCTTCCATTTCCCTCTAGGTCATAGCCTTTCGCCACCTCATGTACAACAATTCTTCCTCTGATTTTTTGTTGTTTTTTTGCACCTATTTCCAGAAAATCTGACCTTTAGATCATTGTCCCTCTTAACTTTAGATCTATTGGCTATTTTAGTTTTTTTTTACTAGATTTTTTTCCACGTACAGAGTAGTTGTGGAGAGGCCCACCTCGTTGGGTTTAGGTTAATGCACAATTAGTTGTTTATTTTCTTTTATTTCAATTTCATATATTGTTATCTACAAGTTTATTTATAGTTATACAACACGCTTTTTCTTTTTCTCTACAAACGTCTCGGTTTAAAAATTAAAATTTACACACTTAACACACACACCCTAAGTGAAGAAGAGCTTGGTTAACACCGCCAAGAAAAGACTTTAAACATTGTAATCAATTGATCCTGCACCTCGCTGCCCTTGTTTTGACATTGTAATCAGTTGATATTGCACCTCCTCACCCTTGTTGGTATCTCTTCCCTTTGTGCCATGTTTGTGTTGTCATCATTGTGCCACCAAGGAGTTTATCCCAGAGACTTATTGGCCTTCATCCTCAATTTCCGGTAGGAAGACTTACTCCTCCGCATAGGATTCGAGTTAGTCCTCCACCGAGTCTGCACTCCAACTCTTCTTCTGGTTCATTGGGTTCTCCTTCTGGTTCCGCCCCCAGTTCTCCCCCTGTCACCTTCACCATGTATGGTTTAGGACGTAATGTTGGTGGTAGCCCCAAACCTAATGCTGGGAATACTACTAGCGGGACTGCAATAAGAACTACCCTGGCTGCTCCCTTGCTCCCCTATACGGCAAGCCTTAGGTTTCTCGATTTTAACCAGTTGATCAATGACCCTATACACCATGATGCTGGTTGGCCTGCTATGCCAACCAAGCTCCCTTCCAACATCCCAAAGTTTGAAGGTCTTGCTGGAGAATCTCCTACAAATCATGTTCGATCTTTCCACATGTGGTGTTCGTCTAACTCCATTACCGATGACTCTCTCCATATTCAGTTGTTCTAATGTATGCTTACTAGTGAAGCTTCTAAGTGGTATATTGATCAGGCCTCATCCTCTCATACCACCTTTGCAACTCTTGCCCAAGCTTTTCTGTCTTATTTCTAGCTTCCCCTTCATTAGGACACTGGTACCAAACTTTTGACTTCTTTCCGTCAATCATCTGCGACCCACCTATCCGATCATGTCTAGGAATGGCGGAGAAGAAAGAGCCTATGTCGAGCCCCTACCTTCGAAGACCGTGTCTACATGGACTGGTTCCTTAGATCTCTCTTTCCTGCTATCGGCAAGGATGTTGCATCGCATTTCCCTCAAACCGAAGAAGTTGCTCTTCAGATTGCGTTAAAATATGACCTCATTTACGCTCAATCTGGTTATTTTTATACCATTCTACCTGATCTTCCTAGACCCGATGGTGCCAATGCACCAGGGGCATCTCATGCCGCCAACAGTATTGTTGGAGCTCTTTCTCATTCATACGCTCAACCTCCCATGGGCTATGGTTTTCCTCAGGGATGGGCCAGCACCTCCAGCACTTTTCCCCCTCCGGGTAGCATGTATCCAGGATAAAGCATGCCTCCTCCTTTTGCCCAACCTCCTGTTTACCACAATGTTACCCAACCTCCTTATTATCTGTATCTGCAGCTTAGTGCTCCAGCTCCTCCAGCATTAGCACCTCCACCTCCCCTGCCTTCTCAACCCCCACAATAGCAGCTTCCGCCCTCTCAGGGGCAGGTGTATGCACAGCAGGGCGCAACTAATCCTCCTCCTTCCAAAAAGAAGAGGAAAGGCACTCAAAATCAATCTGCCCTCGGTAATCCTAGACCTAATCCTCAAATTAATGCACCTAACACTCCTAATCAGCAACAGGGCACTCAGCCCAAGCAAGACAGTCCTGTTCACACGAATAAGCCTTGTTCACGTTGTGGTGTTTATGGTCATTACACGCACGATTGTCCTCTTTTACCACATATGTGGCAGATGTGGGAGTCTCATGCAGCATTGTGAGGACAGCAAGCCTCCCCTTCCATCCCTCCCAATCCTGTGCCTAGTTAACCAGATGTGTTTACTAATCCTTTCCCTCAGCAAGGATTTGTAGCTACCCGATGACCTAACGGTTAGGCGGCCACTCAACCTCCTCCATCTGATACCTCCGATTACCAGATTCTCATGATGAACTCTTACCAACCTATAATTATTGACCTCAACCTTCAGACTCAGTCCCATCAGTACAACAAGCCTCCCGCTATGTCTGCCCCCGAGATCCCTTCTTTAGGTTCTACAGAGCCTCTTTTGACAACTAATGGTCCTTTGCAGATCCCTCAGCCTAAGGCAGAGGTTCATACCAAGATCCCTAAGGGACCACTATGCCGAAATGCTGCTTTTGGAAAATTTTCCCATTCATATAGTATAGTAGATGATTTGGTGCACTCTCCTGGTGCCATCTCAATGCTGGAACTCCTCCAGTCGTGCCCTTCACAACGAAAAGCTCTACTATCGGCCATGAGCATTGTAGATCCTTCATATGATCGTTTGATCATCTTCGACGTTGACCATTCATAACATCCTCCTCTTCTTGCTTCCGTCGCCTTCCAAATCCCATTCAAGATCTGGAACGCCAATGCTTCTCATTGTATCATTGATGAGGGGGCATCCACCTGTGTGATGTCCACTTCAATTTAGAAGCAACTCGGATCACCTAAGTTGGATCCTTCCATTATCACTCTTCGATCTTGGGATGGCTATGCCTCCCAGCCCATTGGCCTGTTCCACAATTTTCCTATTACTCTTGTGGGCAAGATTGTTTGCGTTGAGGTAGAAGTCACTGATGTCCCCTTATATTACAAATTTTTTTTGGGTCGTAGCTACACCTATGTGATGTCTTTTGTCCCATCTGCAATTCACTGCAATATTTTCTTCCTCGTATTGGAAATATAGTCACCATTGACCAGTTGACATATTACGAACTGAAGTCTCAAACCTCCCCTGAGTCCATCATCTCTTCAGTGGCCAATAAGAAAACCATCGATCCTTTGACCAGTGTCTCACCCAGAGTCTACAAAGACTCCTCTTTGCTTGGTACATTCCCTATTCTTCCTCCTCCTATCTCTAATATCAGCTCATCGAATGTTTTCATGATGCAATTGTCTCGGGCTTCCCTCAAGCGGCTCGCTTCAGCTAGTCAGCATCCTCGCCCTCTGCAGCCTACTCCTAGCCCTTCGATTAAGCCTTCTAGACCCCTCCTCCTAGCCCTTCACCTACAGCTGGTATCCATGAGCCTATCTAGCCTCCTGGAACAGTCCCTCCAGGCCTTAACCATCTTGGAGCCGTCCCGCCTGGCCATTACCCCTCCAGTCAGATGTCATTCCTAGCTCCCCTTCCTAGAGTGTACTCGGTACCTGTCATGGCTACCCTATCTCTTCCTAACCTGACCCTGGGGATTCCTATCTGGTACCTTGATCCCCCAATCGCTACCCTGCATGGTCAACCCAAACCTTATCTTGCTTTGACCCCGGTTCAACCGGTCCCCATGACTTCTCCCGCTGCTACAATGCCTTAGCCACCTCAACAGGAACCTTCTCCTGTTGTGACAACTTCGGGTAAAAAGTGCAAAGCTCACAAGAGGGCATCAAAAGACAAGGCAAACCCGACTGACCTTGATCCTCCTCCAACTCCAAAGCCTTGTGCTTTGTGTGATGTCATTGGTCATGCCACCT
This sequence comes from Pinus albicaulis, assembly GCA_034641835.2. Lineage (NCBI taxonomy): Eukaryota > Viridiplantae > Streptophyta > Pinopsida > Pinales > Pinaceae > Pinus > Pinus albicaulis. The sequence continues at coordinate 1,396,221,234 of CM076580.1, forward strand.
ATACCTGTCTCGAGTCGCCCCGTATCAAGCCCATGGTTAATGTTGTGTTCCTTGAGTCTACGGTCCCTGAAGCTTCTATTTCTTCCTCAACTGCAGCCAAGAACCCTAATACTATTCACACCAATCAACCTTGTTCTTTGTGTGATATACATGGCCATTATTCCCACCATTGTCCCCACCTCATGCATTATCGCGCCTCTTTGGAGATAGTTTGGGAGTACGAGATTGAACAGAACCAATCCGTCTCTCCCATCATTGCACAATATGCTGCAGGTGACCCTGAGGATTTACCCACTCCCATTGACGTTCCCCCTCCTGATGTCAAGATTATGGAGCCTGCGACCACCGTCCTCTACCTATCATCATCCATGAGACCCTCGGTGGGAGCTCCCTCTGAATCTTCCCCTTTTTTTTTGCTCGTCCTCCCTTTAGTGATCACCTTGGGCTCAACATCGGTAGATACTTTATATACTTGTTCATCTGTCATCCCCCATGAAAATGCGCATGTGAACCTTTCTTCTCATGATGATGAGTCAGGTAGCTTCGCCGTGTCATGTGGTCTCCCTTCCTCCAGTCACTCCATCTTCTATTGTGACGATGACATCATGGAAGCCTTGTCCACCCCTAACCTCATCTTTCCCGCCCATAGGCGAAATGGCACCATCCGTGTATATGGTGACTTTCATGGCCTGAGCACAAGCTACCTACAAGGTAGCTCCCACAAACCACCTTCCCATGGTGTGCGTGCGGTAAACGTCCTACCCGGATCACTCCCTCTGATAGTGTTTGTTCAATTTCTACTATGTGCTCAAGTTGCCAGCATTGTTCATCATCCTCCCATTTGTTGTCTTGTGGCACTTTTTAGATGGACCTCCCATCCACACCTTATATCAGTTATGCAAATGGTGCAAGTCTCTACTCCCGGAATCTAGCCTTAGTAGGTTGGGCCATCTTTACCCCCTTGAATTCGCTTGTTCTCTCGAATGGTGTATGCATTGGTACTACCACCAATAATCAAGCAGAATATGATGCAATGTGAGGGTTATTAGTCGATGCCCTTTCCCATCGCATCCTCCACCTTCATGTTCGTTTAGATTCCCTGCTTCTTGTCATGCAATTGAATGGTGTCTATCATGTGCATAATCCTATCCATTTTAGAATATATTTACGAGTGAAGCTTTTGATGCGTGAATTTGAAATCATTACTTTCAGTCATGTACCTAGAGCACAAAATCATTATATAGATAGCATTGCAAACAATATTCTAGATTGGAATTTAGCACATTCATTTAACACAAGACAATAATATAACATAAAACCATCAAAACGACGCATATCCATAATATTTGTCGTATAAAATATTTTAGAGTCCATTAACTCTGATACATATGACATGCCCATAGCATGTTACAAAAACTCAAAACTGGGGGCACCACCTGCCCCTACAACTAATCACTATCTGGAGGATCCCAAGCTAATGGTTATGCTCCCGTAGCTCGTAGATCGTGCATCCCCTTGTCCGTCCATCGCTGTGCACGGCATGACCCCTCGCCACTCCAAGGGTATACCAATACATGGCTCTATGTACTAGTGATTTAATTCTTTCTAGTCGTGCTCTGAAACACTGGCCAGAAGCCTCTCACATCTACGATGGATGCTCTCCAAAACATTTGCTTCATCCTCATTTTGTGGCGCTCTCGATCCACTAGGTCCTACAGCTCCTGATACTGCAAGTTGTCCCATATACCCAGCCAGTTTTACCGGTGCTATATCTGCATATAAAAAGTGAACGAATCAGTACCATATACAATATTCTGAAACTTTACAATTCACATAAAAAATTAGCAGCTTTTCACTTACCATCGGGCCCCCATACTCAACTAGGCAGTAGTGGCAAGTCCAGATCCCCATGATAACTCATCCCACTATAGGGATAGTTGTCTATGTACAATGGCATATAATCTCAATGAGTAAAGAACTCGGGTCAGAACACCCATCCGACCACCCCACCTCCTCCTCTGCACAATAGTCACCCCCACTCGCACATCTTGGGCTCCCTCGGGCCCCCATCCTGGAGCTGTATGCGAGGTCGAGGTGTCGAGATCTTCTCAAAGAAGAGCTAGCAATACACTGTACCATATGCACAGTCATGGTTCACTTGCCACTTGCATAGCGACAACTGTCGTTTCAACGATGAAAGCATCATCTAAGCCCACCCATAGCATGTCCCACTCAACACACTCTCCACAAGCATCATCTTCCCTCCATTGATGTGGTGGAGTGTCTGGTTGCCCAGGATCTGCATCACGGTTACGGCCACAACATGGGTTTCTAACCTCTCTAGATCCTCGATGGGTATCCGTGTCCCCTTGACATGAATACCTGGTCGAAAATGGCACTCTACAAACTCCATGATGTTCCGCCCTTGCGGTAACACTGGTTCAGTATTCCCAACCATCCCAAGCGGTGGGAGACCAGTCAGAAAATATATATCCTGGACCGTCAAATCGATCTGGTGCCCTTGCACTATAAATACCTCATGGTCCAGATCCCAATAGCTGACAATCCAAGCCAACAAGGGCTCTCCATATCTCATTAGTGGGTTCTCTATAAACTTCAGAACCCCAAACCTGGCCAATGCACTGCGGACACCCTGATCCTCTTGGATCTCCAACCGTAATGTGTCCAGGTCTCTCTCTCTCTAGTTGATCTGTAATTCTGCCATATCTACACAAAACCATCATATTTTTCAGTGTATAGATAAGAAAGACTGTATCCAAACATAAAAACCCAGTTCTTAGCCAAAAAACAGCACAGAAAAACCCCTCTCTGTCAGGTTGCACTTTTCAAGCCTAATCCAGGGACAGGTCATAGTTGTTTACTCAAAACCTGCTACCTAGGTCGCAGTTTTTGCCCCAAAAAGTGCAACCCGACTGTGAAGAAGAGCAGGGATCTGTTAGTGAGCTCCGAGAACCTAAACTGAACTTTCAATCCACTTAAATGAAAGAGTAGGGTTGAGCCTCTTACTTGCAACTGACAGATCTCGATTCCAACAGTCGGTTTGTCCGCTATGATCACCGCAAGATTTAGGGCTTTCTCTCCTCTCTACATTCACCACAGCTCCACTTGCAAATGGGTGAATTTGGAGGGAAAATTCCTTATTAAAAGAGAAACCCCTAACTTTTCTTTCGCCTGTTGTGGCCAAATCGTAGCTCAGTTTAACAAACTGTCTGTACCGTTGGAAATCTCTCACCGAGTCCTCAAATGGCTATCTGTTAGTTTTTCATGATTTGATACTTCACCAGGACACATTTTGTCCAAGAAGGGTCACTTCACCACTCCTCAAAATATAATTTTTTCACTTGCAACACTTGTACTTGGGGCACCACTTTGCCTCCATACTTTTCCATACTCGTGTCAATTTTCGTCGTGAGTTACCATATTGTACTCATGTCTTTATGGTCCCCATTAGACCTTTACTGTGTGGTGGCATCATTGAGTCGCCCTTGTTTAGAGCATCCGAGTTGAATCATCATCACATTCATGGATTATACCCTGAGTCCCTTTGTATCCTGCTATAGTCCTCCATTCTTCATTTTTTGGTCCCTCTCTCCCGTCGCACACTACGAGCTCCAGTCTTACTATCCCCTATCCCCCTTGATATTGTGTCAGTCGCTGCCAGGTCATCCATGCCCTTTATGCTCTAACAAGGGAAGTCGTCCATCGGCTACTTAGTACCCCCCATTTCATCATCATCCCCGGTGTCAGTCTATCATTTGCTCTACTATTTTCTCTCATGCCTTAATTGAGTATCTCTTATTGCCTCACTTATGGCATACCTCCTTCTGTCAACATCAGATCATTCATTCCAAATGACAGGTCTAGAGGGTGGTGTACCTTGGTTCCATCTTCCACTCTTGTTCGGTGCCTCAGATCAGGCAAAGGGATTCCTTACAGCCCTTTGACTTGATTGTTTCTCAGCTCCAGCTCCTTACGGCATGATCGAGATCTGTATACTTGATGGTTCAGTGATGCAGCAGATTAGATCGATGATTCCCGGTTGTGTGTGAGATGTTTTAGCCCTCATGAGTGGGTGGCCCTATAGGTAGCCCCCCACATGCCTGGATGACCTCTTCATTACAGACTTTGATGCAACTCCATAGATTTTATGATGTCGGCCTCAGCCGCTTGTAATGTCATTATTTTTGCATGTATCAGTCAAATTTTCAGAGCCCTTTCATGTTTACAGGGGAATTTGGGTTGTATTTGTATCTCATGTACTCAGATATTATTGTATAAGTCTTGGCTGTTATCCCAGGCACAATATGTATCTGGGATTCATTATCATATTTTTATCTGGCTCATGTTTATGCCAGCATGTACTATATAGTTCAGTCCCTTATTTACTAGATGCATTATTCTTTGTACTTTGTCTCATTGGGCATAGGTATACCTCACTTGCCGCCTATAGCACAGGTACTCACTCATAAAAGAGACTTGTCGCACCTACAAGTTTCGCCTCCTCAGGGTCTAGTCCTCTAGCACTTTGGTCTACCTTACATTTCTCTCTCTCTTACTTCCCCTTCGATGTCTAGTGATTTAGTTCTTACAACGTACTTCAATCATACGATTAGCTCCTAATACTCGCATGCTGAGGGGAAATCTGTTACACCATTTTTTGGTCATCTAACCTGTTACTATTAGATGGACCTAAGTACACCATGTAAGACCAATTTTACCCTAAGTAAAATTTCTTTCACTATGAAAAATAACTTAGTAAACCACCTTTATTAAGTTGTTTATGGTCTAAACAGAAAACCCCATGAGGAAATATTGAATAAATCTACATTTGTTTGATTTTCCTCAAGGAATAATTAGTTAAACAAGAGTTTAATTAATATTCCTGGTCATATTTAACCCAAAACAGGAAAATTAATTAGATAAACCATTATTTATCTTATTATTTTCTAGGAATAATTATTTAAACCTTATTTAAATAATATTCCTTGTTAAATTTGACTAAATCATTTACAAATAATTGAATAAACCATTATTTATTTAATTATTACTCAACCACACCCTTAAAATAATAAATAAATCATTTATTTATTTATTATTTACAAACAAAGGGATTTGACCAAATTCAAATTCTTTTTCCCTCCAACAAATATAATAAAATATTCCATAAATGTTGGATCGTGATTTGGTTAATAATATTTTAATTATGCACCAATATCTAGACTAACTCAATATTTTGTTATAAATAGAAGGTTTTTTCCATTCATTCACTACCTTTTGTTGCCTAAATATCACTCTCGGTCTATACTTTTGGTCTGACTTTGATCCACCATCATTGTCATATTTTTCTACCATTTTTCTTGTGAGCTCCCTTTGAGTTCCATTTTTGTATGGGTTTTCTACACCATCACGATTGAGGGATTTTAGATCTGAAATGCTGAGGACTTACAAGAACCCGTCCCATTGAGGAGGACTGGTAACATCCTTCTATGTTCTCCTCCCAGGTGCCATAAATACAAAATTATTTAAACATATTATTGTCTTGTCTATTGGATGCATGGAGCAACTCTTTTTTTTATTTACTGCTTAATGTCTTTTAATGCATAGATCTAGATTTTGCAGCATTTATCTTGGTTAACTAATTGCAAATCTAAAGATATTGGCAACCATCTTTGTTATTAGGGCTATTTTTTATGCACGACTAAAGTGAGCCTTTTTCGTACACTTGCGATTAAGTTTCATACTAACAGATGTATCCCCACTCCCCGACGTTACTTTGCACCTCTCAGTGAAAATGCTAGTTTTACTTGATTTTCCATGCTTATGTGGAACATGGTCAAGAGAAGGAACTATAAAAACAATGGATTTGTATGAAAGCTTTATAATTTTTTCAAACGTGAAAATTGTGATGTGTTACTAAGTTTATTCATTATTTTATAGGTCATTACATGTCAAACTAACTTTACACCTTGACTAGCATTGCATTCAACATTGTGCACAAGTATGATTTAAATGTATCAATCAAAAGTATGATTTTATATATATTTGATAATGCAAGTTGAATACATCATAAAATAAATAGGAGTGTTATTGCTATGAAGTTCAATATTAAATAATCTATTGATTGCTACTATTACTATTATATAATGGGTGCTCTTCCAATGGCCATTTATTAGCTATGTGAAGAAGTCTTTGTGGAATTTTTATTTACTATAAGATTATGTATAGCTGAGTTGCGGACAAGTAAAACTTTGTAGGAAGTTTGGAGTATGTGTAATTCATAATGATCTTGTCTTCTCTTCATTAATGAATTTTCAATCTATGAGTTTTGACCTAAGCCATTGCATTATCAATGTGTCAAGGCTCAAAACTTGACCTATATGTCAACTACTTCTTATTATCATTCCTAGGAACATGAATCCTATTTTTTGTAGGTTTAAAATTTATCACAAGTTTTCTCTATTGTGGTCGAATTTGTGGAGGTTATCTGAAAATTTATTTAAGGTACCATGGATCTAAATTTCTTATGAACTTTCAACACTATAACAAACTTTGGTGCAAATTGTTTATCAATTCTCACTTGGTTAGGGTTATAGATGTTAATGAAAATTTTGTGTGCATGCATGAGAGTTGGGTACAAATGCACAATGTTGTGTAGCATTAGTGTGATAAATATGGGATAGTGAAAAGCATAGTTTTGAATATTAGTCTAAGTTGACTCGTACCTAATCAACTCAGTCAAGTTGATTGTTGGTTGAATGGTTAATTGTTGGTTAAATGGATAGAAGATCTTGCAAGCCCAAATACCAAAGCGAAAAATGGAGCCCATCATGGGGTTCTCTTTGTAATTCTCTCCACCACTGCTACCTTCCATGCTTCCTCAAACTCCTCTCCAACCTCAATATCAGTGCTAGTAGTAGCATGAGCAACAACACTACGCTTAGCAGAACTAGAAGAACGTGTTTTCCAAACTGCACGAGAGCTACTTACCTCATGATTCACCATGTGCCATGCTTGGTCTCGGTGGTTCATTTCCTTAAACTCCTGGTTCAACTACCATATCTTGATTGGAACCAACACCCTGAACTCTACTAGACAACGATTCACCATTTTGTACTAGTGATTCACCATTTGTACTAGTGATTCGCCATGATTTTACAAGATAATATAATCTTGTGAGAGATTCGCCAAATAAATTATATATACATATTATATTATTAATAAAATCGCCTTCCATTTTTCCTATGTATCATGGGGATTTGCCCATTTATTATACATATAAATTTAGGGGGGTTCTTAAAATTTTCCCTGACAATGAACCATTCAGACATATACAACCAGTTATATGAGCCAATCATTAAAAATCAAGATTGAAGTCCATATCCCTATGACATGCAACTAATAATATTTACCAATGTGGTTTGTTGAATATATTATGGTTTAGTTTAATGACAACATATTTATATTTGATATTGATATTAAACTAAAATTGATATATACATTAACATTAATTTAAATACAATTATAGAATCACTAACATTATTAATATTTTATTTTAAACATTAAGTTTACAAAATTGTGATTTCTTATTGATTAGTGTAATAAGGTTCAAGTCACTCATTTACTTTTATCACTCATGTCATGTGTCCAATATGTATTGCTACTGACGTTTATATTTGTAGAAAGTTTTATATCATTTGGTTCATGTAGCGTTAGGTTATCTTATAGCATGAAGTTATTAATATTTAGTTTTTTAACAATAATAAAAATGGGGTGTTATGTTTTATGTTATACACATGCACACACACAGATATATATATATGCTTATATGTTTGTGTGTGTGTGTGTATTAATTTTTATTTTTTTGTTTTTCCTTTCAAATGCAGATATCGATAATAATAATGGCATCTATTTTAATCAAGTGGTGGAAAATATTTCTAGAGTGATAATTTTTATTTCGTATCTTCAAAAAAAGTTCGATAAAAAACATGGCTTCCATCCTGCTTTTATTGATGAGCATATTCATGTGTTAGATGAAATGAAAATAAATGTAAAATACTTGTTGCATTTGCACATGAGGGAGGCCGGGAGGAAAACAAGAAGGGATTTGTTGGAAAGCGTTAAGTATCGTGATCATTATCTTGTTCATTTTAATTGGTGTTACTTTTGTCATTGGTTTGATTGTGTTTTGGAAGAGGCTATTTGATAAATGACTTTTATGGAGAGTTTCAAGTCCATTTTTGTAGTGCGATTTTTTGATGTAAAGACAACAAATAATATATGTTAATTTCAATGTTCTTTCTTTGGTTCTACTGATGGTGGAATTGGATATCACTTTAGTTTATTAATTCATTCGGTTTATAATATTAACAATCAATAAGGTTCATTAATCGCTTGGGGTTTATAATTTTAATAATCATGTGAGTTTATCAATCCTTTGTGTTTAAAATATTAAGTCATAGGCTTTATTAAACTCTTTTGTTTTTAATATTGATCTCTTGCCCGTATTGATTCCTTGGGTTATTAATATTTATCCTTTGGGTTCACCAATTCCTTTGGTTTATAATATTAAACCCTTGGGTTTATTAGTTATTTAGGTTTATAATATTAATAATCCCTTGGGTTTATAAATAACTTGAGTTTAAAATATTAATTCTTATTGTCTATTAATTTCTTAGGTTTTTTAGTTTAAAATATCAATTCTTTGGGTTTTTTAATATCTTTAGGTTAAAATATTAATTCTTCGTATTTATTCATTTCTTGGTTTATAATATTAGTATGTATCCCTTAGATTTATAATAATTTTCCTTTTAGGTTTACTAATTCCTTAGGTTTATAATATTAAACACTTGGGTCTATTTGTTCATTAACGTTATAATATTAATTATTCCTTTCGTTTATCATTTAATCCCTTGGGTTTATTAATCCCTTCAGTTTAAAATATTAATGTTTATTTCACGGTTTATAGTATTTATCTAAGGGTTTATAATATCAATCTCTTAGGTTTAATATTATTCTGTTAGGTTTATAAACCCTTGGTTTTTTAGTATTAATCCCTTCGGTTTATTATTTCATTGGGATTTTAATATAAATCCATTGGATTTATTGATCCTTTATTTTATTAATCTGTTGGGTTTATAATATTAACAATTCCTAAGATTGATTGATCACTTAATTTTATAATATTAATAATCATGAGAGTTTATCATTCATTTTGTATTTAAAATATTAATTTCTAGGCTTTATTAATCGCTCTTATTTTTATTATGACTCCACTGGGTTTGTTGATCTCTTAGGTTTTTAATATTTATCCCTTGGGTTCACCGATTCCTTTAGTTTATAATATTAAACCCTTGGGTTTATTAGTTATTTTGGTTGATAATATTAATAATCCCTTGCTTTATTAATCTCTTGAGTATAAAATATTGATTCTTAGGGCTTATTAATTTATTTGCTTTTTATATTACATTGTTAGCTTTATTGATCCTTCAACTTTATTAATCAATATGGTTTATTAATAATTTGTATTTATAATAATAATATGTTGGGTTTATAATATTAATAATCCCTTTGGTTTATTGATGTTTTTTGTTTTTAATATTAGTAATCCCTTGGCTCTATTGATGTTTTATGTTTATAATAGTAATATATCCTTGTATTTGTTGATCCGTTCGGTTTATAAAATTGATCACTTCAGTTTTCTAATTCTTTGGGTTGGTAATATTAGTTCTTCGGTTTATTAAATCCAAATATTAAGGGTTAAATATTAGTCCTATAGTTTAATATTAATGCATGGTCCAATGTCACATTATGAAAAAAAATGTCTCAATATGAAAATCAACCATGGGCAACCATCGTTAACCATCGTTAGTTATAGTCAATCAGTGTCTTCCATGGTTGAATGTCACATTGTGACAAATATTTTCTCAATATGAAAATCAACCATGGTCAACCACGTTTATTTCACAGTTTATAGTATTTATCTAAGTGTTTTATATACTTCGAGTTTATAATATTAATCTCATAGGTTTAATATTATTCCCTTCAGTTTATAATATTAGTAATCATGTGACTTTATTTATCCTTTTTGTTTAAAAAATTAATTCATAGGCTTTATTAATCATGCCAGTTTCTCATTCATTTGTATTTAAAATATTTATTCCTAGGCTTTATTAATCTCTTATGTTTTTAATATGGATCCATTGGCCTTGTTGATCTATTATGTTTTTAATATTTATCCCCTCAGTTCACCAATTCCTTTGGTTTTTAATATTAAACCCTTGGGTTTATTAGTTATTTTGGTTTACAATATTAATAATCTCCTAGGTTTATTAATCTCTTGAGTTTAAAAAATTTATTCTTAGGGTTTATAAATTTCTTAGTTTTTTGAGTTTAAAATATTAGCTCTTCGGGTTTATTAATCTCTTATGTTCTTAATATTGATCCCTTAGATTTATTGAACCCTTAGGTTTTTAATATTTATCCCTTCGATTCACCAATTCCTTTGGTTTATAATATTAAACCCTTGGGTTTCCTAGTTATTTCGGTTTATAATATTAATAATCCCTTGGGTTTATGAATCTCTTGAGTTTAAAATATTAATTCTTGGGGTTTATTAATTTCTTACATTTTGAGTTTTAAATTTTAATTCTTAGGGTTGATCCATCTCTTTTGTTTTTAATATTGATCCCTTGGCCTCATTTATCCCTTAGGTTTTTAATATTTATCCCTTGGGTTCATCGATTCCTTTGGTTTATAATATTAAACCCTTCTACACTGGGGGTGTCCAACCACCAGGACAAGTTGGTGGGGGGCAGTTAAGGCCCGTCTGGTCCCAAGCCACGTGCCCATCAACTCACCGCCCTCCCACACGTGAGTGGCAAAGAGCCTTGAGGCACATGTTCTCACAGTAGGTTAGTTCATGGTTAAACGTGCAATGGACATTTTTTCTGAGCATTTCGTTTCTGCGGGAGATATTGAAGTTTGATGTAGTGGTCTGTGTAGAAGAGCATTTATTGGATCTCAAGCTCTACCATGATCTCCACCAGCCTGAGACGAGGAGGGTGGCAGGCCCGTCATGCAGTGGTGGTGAGAGGTTGGTAGCCACCAAGTGTCTTGGTAATGTCACAGGAATGTGTGTGTTGCGCCAAGAGGAGGAAGAGGGTGGTGGCAGTGAGTGCAAAGTGGAGGAAGTGTCTTTGGTTGGGAGATTTTGGTTTGTAGCCTGGGCACCTGCTCAAAATCTGTGGACTGCATAGCAACAATTCCTCCATGGCCCAACCCCAAGGTGGTTTTTCCTTGGGTTCATAGAGCAGTCTAGATTTCCTGCAATACAAATTTATGGGTAGTGGAGCTTGTGCACCTCCATGGATGACAGTGTGAAGTCTATTGGCAGTCGTGTGTCACTCGTCTACGGGACTCGACATGCGGTTAGAGACAAGCGTAGCCGAGAATGCAAGGGTGGAGCATGGGTCTCATGGGCTAAAGGAGTTGGGGCGACTTGGTGCAGCATCCCAGCTCAATGAGTGGAAGAGGAGAGTACCTGTATGCCGAGGGAACGTGTTTGGGCTCGATGTTGTGGTTTTGGTCGAGGCATGGCCAATCGCGAGGTTACAGGAGACCCAAGCTCCCACTCGGAGTCTACAGAGAGCCAGCATTCAGTAGCAGGCATGGCAGTTTCTCTAGCCCAATCCCCAAATGAGATTGAGGCCCTGACTACCCTTGAATCCATTTCCACTCAGCTCCAGTAGATCCAGCTCAATATGGACACCCTAAGTGAACAAAGTCATGAAGGCCGAAATGAATTAGTGGCTTGCATCATCATTGTCCAAAGCCTACAGACAAAGACCCTTGAGGCTCTAGAGAGTCTGTGATGTATACTGAGGCACTCCCAAGACCACCTCTGAGACTTGGAGACCCAAGTGGATCACATCAGCTACCACATGCACCATCAAAATCATCTCTTTCTAGCTCCTCTGCCTGGCCCCCTGCACCCACCCCCATGATGATAGTTTCGGTATGTTTTTTTTTTTTTTTTTTTTTTTTTTTTAACAAATAACTAAGTGATTTGAATGCGTGGGAAAGAACTCAAGTTCTACAAGTAATGCATGCCTTCTGGGTTTACTGAATGTAATCAATCCATGTGGCTCCTAGTGTAAATTTTGTTTTTGATATGATAATATAATACAGACCTTGACTCACAAAAAACTAAAATATTAAACTCTTGGGTTTATTTGGTCTTTTGGTTTATAATGTTAAAAATCCCTTGTGTTTATTAATCTTTTGAGTTTAAAATATTGATTCTTATGGTTTATTAAATTCTTAGGCTTTTAAGTTTAAAATATTAATTCTTAGGGTTTATTAATCTCTTTCATTTTTAATATTGATCCCTTGGCCTTATCGATTCCTTAAGTTTTAATATATATCCCTTGGGTTCAACAATTCCTTTGGTTTATAATATTAAATCCTTGGGTTTATTAGTTTTTTTGGTTTATATTATTAATAATTCCTTGGGTTTATTAATCTCTTGAGTTTAAAATAGTAATTCTTGGGGTTTATTAATTTCATATATTTTTGGCTTTTAAATATTAATTCTAAGGGTTTATTAATCTCTGGAGTTTAAAATATTAATTCTTAGGGTTTGTTAATTTCTTAGGTTTTGGGTTTTTAAGTATGAATTCTTAGGGTTTATTAATTTCTTGGTTTATAATACTAATATTTGTCCCTTGGTTTCACCAATTCCTTTGGTTTATAATATTAAACCCTTTGTTTTATTACTTGTTTTGGTTTATAATATTAATAATCCCTAGAGTTTATTAATCTCTAGAGGTAAACATAGTATTTCTTAGGTTTTTTACTTTAAAATATTATTTCTTAGGGTTTATTAATCTCTTTCATTTTTAATATTGATCCCTTCGCCTTATTGATCCCTTAGGTTTTTAATATTTATCCCCTGGGTTCACCGATTCCTTTGGTTTATAATATTAAACCCTTGGGTTTACTATTTCTTTTGGTTTATAATGTTAATAATCCCTTGGGTTTATTAATCTCATGAGTTTAAAATATTGATTCTTATGGTTTATTAATTTCTTTGGTTTTTTTAGTTTGAAATATTAATTCTTAGGGTTTATTAATCTCTTCTGTTTTTTATATTGGTCCCTTGGCCTCATTGATCCCTTAGGTTTTTAATATTTACCCCTTGGGTTCACCATTTCCTTTGGTTTATAATATAAAACACTTGAGTTTATTAGTTCATGTGGTTTGTATTATTAATAATCCCTTGGGTTTATTAATCTCTTGAGTTTAAAATATTAATTCTTAGGGTTTATTAATCTCTTCAGTTTAAAATATTAATTCTTAGGGTTTATTAATCTCTTGAGTTTCAAATATTAATTCTTAGGGTTTATTAATGTCTTAAGTTTTGGGGTTCTAAATATTAATTCTTAGGGTGTTTTAATCCCTTGAGTTTAAAATATTAATTCTTAAGGTTTATTAATTTTTTCATTTATAATATTAATATTTATCCCTTGGTTTCACCAATTCATTTGGTTTATAATATAAAACCATTGGGTTTATTAGTTCTTTTTATTTACAATATTAATAATCCCTTGGGTTTATTAATCTCTTGAGTTTAAAATATTAATTCTTAGAGTTTATTGATTTTTTTGCTCATTACATTAATATTTATCGCATGGGTTTATAATATTTTTCCTTTAGGTTTACTAATTTCTTGGGTTTATAATATTAAATATTTGGTTTATTTTTTCATTAACTTTATAATATTAATAATTCCTTTGGTTTATCATTTAATCCCTTCAGTTTAAAATATTAATGTTTGTTTCGCGGTTTACAGTATTTATCTAAGGGTTTATATACTTAAGGCTTTATAATATTAATAATCTCTTCGGTTTATTAAACTCTTGAGCTAAAAATATTAATTCTTAGGATTTAATCTATTGAGTTTTCTAATTCTTTGGGTTGGTAATATTAGTCCCTTCGTTTTATTAAATCTCAATATTTTATGTTAAATATTACTCCTACACTTTAATACGAATGCATGGTCCAATGTCACATTATGAAAAAAATTGTATGAATATGTAAATCAACCATGGCCGACCATTGTTAATCATAATTAGTCATAGTCGATCAAGGTATTCCATGGTCAAATGTCATGTTGTGACAAACATTGTCTCAATATGAAAATCAACCATGGCCAGCCATGGTCATTCTTCGTCCAACATCACATTGTGACAACAATTGTCTCAATTTTTAAATGAAGCATGGTCAACCATGTTTATTTTACGGTTTATAGTATTTATCTAAGGGTTTTTATATACTTCAGGTTTATAATATTAATCTCTTAGGTTTAATATTATTCCCTTAGGTTTATAATATTAATAATCATTTGATTTTATTAATCATTTGTATTTAAAATATTACCTTGTAGACTTTATTAATCTCTTGTGCTTTTATATTGATATTTTGGCCTTATTGATCCCTTAGGGTTTTAATATTTATCCCTTGGGTTCACCAATTCCTTGGGTTTATAATATTAAACTCTTGGTTTGATTAATTCTTTTGGTTTATAATATTAATAGTCTCATGGGTCTATTAATGTGTCAAGTTTAAAATATTGATACTTATGGTTTATCAATTTCTTAGGTTTTGACTTTAAAATATTAATTCTTAGGGTTTATTACTTTCTTCATTTATAATATTAATATTTATCCCATGGATTTATAATATTTTTTCTTTAAGTTCACTAATTTTTTGGGTTTATAATATTAAAAGCTTTGGTTTATTTGTTCTTAAACTTTATAATATTAATAATTATTTTGGTTTATCATTTAATCTCTAGGGTTTATTAATCCCTTAAGTTTAAAATATTAATGTTTATTTCACGGTTTATATACTTAAGGGTTTATAATATTAATCTCTTATGTTTAATATTATTCACCTATGTTTATAAACTCTTGGTTTTTTAGTATTAATCTTTTGGGTTTATTATTTCCTTGGGTTTTTGATATCAATCCATTGGGTTTATTGATCTTTTAGTTTAGTAATTCATTAAGTTTATAATATTAAAAATCCCTAAGGTTGATTGTTCTCTCAAGTTTATAATATTAATAATAATGTGATTTTATCATTCATTTGTATTTAAAATATTAATTCCTAGGCTTTATTAATCTTTTCTCTTTTTAATATGGATCTCATGGGCTTCTTGATCTATCAAGTTTTTAATATTTTTCTCTTGCTCCTATCTAAATTCCTTTGGTTTAGAGAATTATTTAACTCAAGTTTATAGTTTTTAATATAATATTAATAATAAATTTCTTTAAATATTTTATAAGAGATAATATATTAATAATAAATAAATATTTATTATTTATGTTATATTTGAGTTATAGTATAATTTCAATTAAAACTAGAAAAAAATTAATAATATATTATTATTATAAATTTTATTATTAAATAATATAATATTATATATTTTAATATATATATATATATATATATATATATATATATATATATATATATATATATATATATATAATGTTATTAATATATTATAAGCAAATCTATAAAATATATTGGTAATTATATATACAATCATTTTTTTTAAATACATATGGTGAATGGTGTATATAGACTTATTCACATATATTAACTACATTGATGAATATGATTGTAAATCTATTTCATATACACATATCCACTTATATCAACCCTATTGATAAATATAATATTCATAATCTCTTTCCATATCTTTGAAACATTAATATATTTGGAATTCAAAGATGCTAAACCCACAACATAATTTTAACCTTCCACAATTTAAGTTAAAATGCTGGATGCATTAAAACAAAACCTTTTACATGAAAGAGGGAAGAAGGGATCTTCGAGCTTAATCCAAATGTAATGGATATCACTAATTAACACAAATCATAAGATATTGCGAGTGTGACAGGTGGTAGTTTAGTAGTTTGATCGAATTAATGTGGATGATCAGATTAATCGAACGTGCATGTCTGAATTAAACCTTGAACGTGTTCACATCTAATATTGATCCTATGCTTGATCCAAGATTAACGGCAACCATTGGATCTCATTGAATAAGCAGTTTAAAATATAAAAAAGGACATTTCCCCATCTTATATGACTTTATAACTATTGATTAGAATTTAATATTGATTATTCAATCCATGAGGCGAACATCTCACTATAAGACATCAGTTTTATGAAATATAATATGCAATGTGGTATGTTTACCTAGATTTCACATCCACTATCACAATTAGTTAACGTGAGAATACAATAGATGATATTTATCTTTGGGTAGGATTCAAGATCATTTAAACATCTGTCTTGAAGTTGAATTTTTGTTGGGATTGGGATTGGAAAGTAGATGAATCTCTGATAACACTATAGATAATCTTGATAACTCTTCTTATAACTCTAGGAACGTGAAAACCATCAACATTGAAATATGTTTATCTTTCCGCTTCATAACCAGAAAACTCTTGGGCAAAATGTCTGTAACAAACACATGTCACTATTATAACTCTTTTTATAACTCCAGTAACTTAAAAACCCATCATCATTGAAATATGTTTGTCTTTCTGCTTCATAGCCAGTTAGGGAAAATCTCTGTAAAAAGTACATGTCACTATTTTCTTTCGTCAAACTGCAAAAATCATATCATATTTGTATATGAACACATTGCGTTTGAACTCCAATGTTTAAAGGGATTTTTTTTTTCAATAGGAGATAAATTTAAAATTTGATATCTGGCTACTCGCAACGACCATACCTATAGACGACTGCGGAAAACAATTAACTATTTAAATATTAAATAATCTTTTTCCAGGAATCCCCGTGTATGGTACCCAAATATTACAGTTTCTCGACTTATAAACAGCTGTCTGGTACAAATTTATGAAATTCAGAATCATGTTGTTTAAGACAATTTAGTAATAAAAAAATAGTAACAAATCTCTAGCAGCCAGAATATTAAAAAGAGATCAAAACCATATATAATTTACAAGGATTTCTGAAAATATCTAGTAATCCCTAATTCGAATAATTACATACATTATAAGTTTACATAGAACATATAAAAATTTATGGAGATGCTAAAGGTATTATTGAATGGGTGAAAAGATAGTAATGACTTTAATTTACTTATTTTAAACAATTAGATGGCTAGCATGAAAGCATTGGTAAGGACTTTTACTAATGTCATTTTTGAACACTTGTATAGGCAACATAATGAAACAACTAATATACTTTCAAAAAAGACATAGGTAAGGAAAGTGGTAAATTCTTTTTCAATGTTCATGATCACGAAATGTTGGTAAATGCAAGTACCATCATATACTCTTAATACAGAGCAGCAAGGTGGACCATTGGTCCAAGGGCCACTGATGGAGAAAATAAGAAGCAGATGAACACATAGAACATATTTTTTTTAATGTAAACAATACTTTAATATTGTATAAATGTCATTTTGTCACACAAAGAACATAATCTTGTCTAAATGTAAAACATAATCTTATCTAAATGTAATTTTTTGTATTAGTTTTTTTAAGTAGCAATCTATTTTTTTAGCAATTTTTTTTAAGTAGCAATCTAGTATGTAAAACTCCAGTTGAAAAATAGATTGAATGTTGGAAGTAATGGAGAAAGCTAGACTTAGATTTTTGTTATGATGAGGATAGGTTTGAGACTCTAATCTTAGACCTCATATCCTAATATCTAGGGAGTGGTTGAAACCATCCCGTTAGTGTGAAAGCCTATATATTTGAGGCTCATCTCACTCAATAGTCAGTGCTTCTATGAGTGTTTGTACACTCTCCAGATATCTCACCGGGAGAGCCATTTACTTAATAGTTAATAGATTTGTTTTTAACATGGTATCCGAGCGCATAAGATGAGAGGCATGTGTGCCTATGCTGTGTGTAGAATCTGAGGGACAATGTGCAATTCATATGTTTATTTTTTTTTCAAATTAGTTGCAAATTTTTCCATGCGATGGTTTGAGCCGAGATTGGGTAGATCTTAGCCCGCTCGGAATTTTTACGCCTGTGCTAGTGGGCATGTATGCAGACCTGTCGCTGCATTAGCCAGTGTTGTTGGCTTGACTGGGAATTCTTGTTATCTGTCCATAGTATCGAAAGGCTCTCGATCCGACTTAAGGGTGAGTTTATACCTATGTTTGTTGCATTGCTGGGTTTTTTTCCCATTAGCGGTGTTCAGTAGTGTTCCTGATTTGTCTTCACTATGCTACATCAAGATCAAGAAGGATCAGCGCTGAGAGCAGACACAGAATCCATTTTTTAATACTCAAGGCTTGTGGACGTACTAGATCACGCATCTTGACGCACTTCGGTAGTAGATATTCAATATGTCATGGTCCGTTTGGCATTCGATGGCATTTGTAGCATTTTGTTTGCAGTGGATGTGGGTTATCTCACTCTCGGTCTATGAGATATTGAGGTCGAGAGAGCGTTTCACGAAGCAATCGAAGCCACCGCCTATCGATTCATTATGCATGGCCTGTGTCGAAGGCAATGAGATTTTTTGGGCATCGAAATGGAGAGATGGCTCAAAGATGGAGTGTTTGTAGTGGAATATAGTTATAAATACCCAGTTTTCAATGTCGATCCGAGTGTCTCAGTGATTTATTGATTTGCTTCGTCCTTTTCTTAGGCTGCGAAGGGAGCGTTTGGATAGCAACGATCTGGTGTTGTTTTCAGCGTCATCTAGCAAGTTTGTCCTAGAAATTTTATTGGTTGAGAAACCTAGAAGTTGCAGGTTGTGGAAATCCCAAAGCCAATTGGGTAAATTTTCTTCTAATTTATTATATGCCACAAGGAAAATGCGAAATTTCTTGTTGGTTTGAACCCATCTTTAGAAATATGTGTCATTAGAAATTGTTAATTACATGAATCAAAATTGGATATTGATAGTGTTTCCAGCTTGTTGAGAGGTCGTTTTGTTGCTCGTCACCAGAGCCGAGGGCACTGGGACCTGTGTGGCATAGAAGCCATAGTCTACAAGGTTCTACAATTTAAGAGCTACCAAAGGGAGAATTTTTCCGCCTGCGTAGTAACGGGGTTGTTGGAGCTCGTTAGAGGACCGAGTGGAGTCGAAATCTGGAAGCAAGACGAAACTAGATAAGCTGGAATTTCCCAACATGTCTATATTTTTAGGTATTTTTTATTCTAATGATGATGATCTCTTTCTCATGTGGTTATTTGAGGCGTTAGTATGGGTAGTATGTGTGAGTCAGAAGAAATTTTAGAAAAACAATGTGGTTCTGTTGATGACCACGAGAATCAAGAGACAATCTATTGTGCAAGATCCAAAGATTGAAGAGATATGAGTTGATCTTCAGGAAGGATGTAAATAGGAACAAAGTGTTGAAGATCAATTTAACGAGCCACATGAATCTGATTGCATAGATGTGGCAGAAGAAGACAAAGCTGGAGAGAATTTAAATTGTGATGATTTCATGAATATTTTTGTGTGTGTGCAGATGTTAACAACAAGAAGGAAGAAACAACGAATTTTGAAGAGGAATTAAAGTTTTGTGACACAAGAAATAGTGAGATAAAACATTCTCGTATTAAGCCTATCATAATTTTGAGAAATGAGGTGAAGATACATCACTACCTCATGGCGAGGAAAGTGAAGATGAAGTCTCACCTCAGAATGAACAAGTATGGAGTCACAAGAAAAAAGACCAAAATGAAAACCTTTGTTACCAATTTTTTTATGTTTTTATGTAAGCCTAGCTGAGACTGAGACCAACGGGTTTATGCTATTGTTTAGTACCTTTTTTCCATTAAGGGGGAGTGTTGGAAGTAATGGAGAAATTTATACTTATATTGTTGTTATGATGAGGATAGGTTTGAGGCTCTAATCTTAGACCTCATATCCTAATATCTAGGGAGTGCTTGAAACCATCCTGTTAGTGTGAAAGCCTATATATTTGAGGCTCATCTGACTCAATAGTCAATGCTTGTATGAGTGTTTGTACATTCTCCAGATATCTCACCTGGAGAGCCATTTACTTAATAGTTAATAGATTCACATTTTAACAAGATATGTATGTTAAGGGGGATAATTCTCAAATCTGGTGTACTACCTTTTATATAAATATAAGTAGAGTTCTTTTCGACTAGAAAAAAATGTACATTTAAACCGAGAGAAAGGCATTAAATTCTACCGATTCTATTGCTAATATCCATTCTCTGGTTCGAGATAAGGATTGATGACTCTAGTGAAGAAATGAAAGAACCCTAACCCCATGCACTCATCCCTGTCTGAAAGCCTTTTTCTAGGTTTCGGCCTGGGGTTGTTCCTTGCTCAGAATGTAACACCTGCAATGGCGGAAACTTCTTTTGGTGTCCCTCAGATAATAAATGATGTTGAATATTCTTTTTGTTTCCATATTTATGGTAAATGCGGTATGTGGTTATATGTGGGAAGAGCATGGAAAAAATTGGGATTCGAAGATGGGTTGGTTATTTCCTAGGGCTTCTTTAACCATTAACCATTTTGTGCGAGCTTCCTTCAATTTTTGCACCACACTTCTTAAATTGAAGCAAAAAAGTTATATGTTGGCGTTGACATCTCAACACTGACAATGATGTGAAGCTGCAAACAATGGAATAGACTCACAAAGTCCATACCAAAGGCGCAACAATGCTAAAGATGCGGACCCCAGAGTAGGAATGCCTTAATGTCCTTTGGGTTTACTCAGTAGCCACAGAACCAGTATTAGGTTTGGGAACATATCAACAAAGAAAGAAATGCATATAACTAACTGAAACTAAAAATCAAACATACACAGATAAATACACGAAATTTACGTGGTAAAACCTTAACAAGGTTTCAAGGAAAGCTCCACGAGGCAAGAGATTGGAAACCCCATTAATCAATAATTATTCTCCTCAAGTTACGAGCCTCTCGAGTCATCCCAATTTAACATGGCCTACTTCGTTACATAACAGCATCTTCGTTATAAAACCAACTATCCGGTAAATTCCATTAATTACAATTAGTTGTCATATTTCAAAAAACTCCACCTTGACAATAATTTTCCTAATCGCTTACCCATGCACATTCATCATCTCTTCTACAAGCCAAGAGAAGCGAGACACCATCTCAGCTTCTCTACTGTAACTGGCTTCATGAATATCTCTGCATGATTTTCTAGTGTACGAACCTTCTTGAGAACTACTTTGTTGCCATCAATTACATGTCTCACAAAGTGATACCTTAAATCAATGTGCTTGGTCTTGTTGTGATAGTTTGGATCTGTAGCCAAATGAATAACACTCTGATTGTCACAGAACACATTCACTTTCTTCTACATCCTTCCTATCTCATCAAGCATACCTTTTAACTATATTTCCTCTTTATATGCATCTGAAGCAGCTATATACTCTGCTTCAGTAGTGGAAAAAGCAACTCTCTCTTGAAGCTTTGACATCCAGCTAATTGCTCCACCTGCAAGACTAAAAACATAGCCTGTAGTAGACCTCCTTTTATCTAAATCACATGCATAATTAGCATCCACATATCCATAGACTGAACCTTCATGACCATCAAATCTGATGCAATGGTCACTTGTGCCTCTCAAATACCGAAGCACCCATTTCATTGCTCACCAATGTTCTCCCCCTATATTTTCCATGAACCTACTGACAACTCTAACTGCATGTGAAATGTCAGGTCTTGTATATACCATCGCATACATTAAGTTTCCTACTGCATTTTCATATGGTACTCAAGACATATACTTCTTTTCTTCATTACTTCTAGGACTTAAATCTGAAGAAAGCTTAAAATGGGAAGCTAATGGAACATTAACAGTTTTCACATTGTTCATACCAAACTTTTCAAGTACTTTCTCCACATACTTCTGTTGTGATAACCAAAGCTTACCATTCTTCCTGTCTCTTTGTATCTCCATGCCCAAGATATGTTTCTCTGCTCCAAGATCCTTCATATCAAATGTCCTAGAGATTTGAGCCTTTACCTTGTTCATTTCTTCCATGATTTTTCTTGCAATAAGCATATCATCAACATATAACACCAAAATAATGAATATTTCATTGAAACTTTTGAAGTATACACAATGATCATACTCACTTCTAATAAAATTTTGGCTCACCATGAAGGAGTCAAACTTCTTGTACCATTTCCTGGGCGACTGCCTCGGGCCATAAAATGATTTCCTGAGCTTGCAAACTAATCTTCTGTTGTGACCTTGTACAAAGCCTTATGGATGAACCATATATATCTCTTCATCCAAATCACCATGAATAAAGGTTGTTTTAACATGTAACAGTTCTAATTCAAGGTTAAGTAATGCAATTAGTGCTAACACAGTACGAATAGAAACAAGTTTAATGACACGTGAAAAAAACTCATGAAAATCAATACCTTCAACCTGAGAATTGCAACCATCCTTTCTTTATACCTATCAATACTCCCATCAACTTTTCTCTTCAACCTGAAGACCCATTTGCACCCAACAACACTTCTCCCTTCAGGAAGTTCTTCAAGATCCCAGATATTGTTCTTGGCTAAGGAATTCATTTCTTCTTCCATAGTCTTTTTCCATTCCTTGCTATCTGCATCATCCACTTCTTCCTGATAACAATAAAGTTCCCCATCTTTAATAATCAACGCAAAATATGAATCAAAAGCTTCATACCTTTTTTGTGTTCTTCTTACCCTTGTAGACCTTCTTAGAGTGACTGGTTGCTGAAATAGTTCTGGAATTTCTCCAGTTTCCTTTGCTTCTTCACCTTTATCATCAGAAGTCTCTCCTTCCTCTCGACTTTCTGGAAAAACTTTAGTCTCCAATTAAGTTTTCAGATTTGGTGATACATGTTCCTGTTCAAATTTTCCAACATCCGATTTGAAAAGAGAATATTCATCAAATGTTACATCTCTACTAATGAATATCTTTCGTGAAGAGAGATCCCACAACGTATATGCCTTCCCTTCATAATCATACCCAACAAAGACATAACATTTCGGTTTTGGATCTAACTTTGAACATTGATTCATAGGGATAAGAGCATAGGCATCACAACCAAAGATATTCAAATGTGAATAATCACAAGACTGACCAGACCAAAGTTCTTCAGGAATTTTACAATTTGTGGCAACAGAAGGTGATTTGTTAACTAAATAACAAGCAATAGATATTGCTTCTTCCCGAAACTCCTTTTGTAGGTTAGCATTATTGATCATGCTTTTGGTTCTTTCCATAAGAGTTTGATTCATACGTTCAACAATGTCATTTTGTTGAGGAGTGTAAACATAAATTTTATGTCTAACAATCCCTTCATCCTTACAGAATTGCTCAAATTCTAAAGAAGTAAATTCACCGTCATTGTCAGTTCTTAAACATTTAATTGTTTTTCCTGTTTTATTTTCCACCATAGCTTTAAATTGTTTACAAACATTAAATACATCAGCAAGTTTATTTTTCAACATAAAGACCCAAACATTCTAGGATAAATCATCAATAAATGTTAAGAAATATAATGCACCTCCATAAGATACAGTAGGAGATGGTCCCTAAAGATCAGAATGAATGTAGTCTATTTTTTTTTTGAATATTATGAATTTCACTTTTGAATCTTTGTTTACATTGTTTTCCATACACGCAATGTTTACAAAAATCCAACTTTAAGTATTTCAAATCAGGAAGCAACTTTCGGTTCATCAGTACGTGAAGACATTTCTTGCTCATGTGACCCAATTGTTGATGCCATAGACGAGAAATTTTTTCTGCTTTTTCTGATATACTCGTTGTTTCACTAACTTGAGTGCTTCCTTTTATTTTGTAAATATTTCCAACCTTTTCTACCTTCATAACAACCAAGACTCCTTTTGAGACTTTCAGCACTCCATTCTGACCTGTAAAGTTATAACCATTCGAATCCAAAACTCCCAAAGAAATCATATTTTTCTTTAATTCAGGTACATGCCTAACCTCAGATAATGTTTTAACTATATCATCATACATTTTAATTTTTACATTTCTCATCTCAAAAGTCTGACAAGATGCATTATTTCCCATAAACACAAAACTACCATTTACAACTTCATATGAAGTAAACCAAATTCTGTACGGACTCATGTGATGAGACATTAGTCTAACAGCCAATTTTCAACATCTTGAGTCTAACAGCCAATTTTCAACATCTTGAGAGACATTACAAACAGGTAGAGCTTCAACAGTTAAAACTTCATCAATCATACCTAAATCAACCTAATTTTCTTCCTTATTATGGTTTTCTGATTCCTTCCATTTCCAACAGTCTTTCTTGAGGTGTCCAATTTTGTTGCAGTACCAGTACTTGGATTTACACTTCTTTCTACCCTTTGATTTTGATCTGGAAGAACCCCTTGCTTTCTCCTCTTTCCTTTGACCGAACTTTGGCTACCATGGCTTCATATGCATACGTTTCAATACTGGATTTCCTTCGTACTTCTTCAGATAACAGATCTCCCAAAACTAATTCAAATTTCAAAGAATCAACAGTGCTTAAACTGATTGAAGTTACGAATTGATCTCATGACTTGGGAAGAGAACACAACAAGGTTATAGCTTTGTCTTCTTCCTGAATTTTAACTTCTATATATGAAAACGGGAAAATAAGTGTATTAAAAACATTTAAATGTTCTGCAACTTTTATACCCTCCTTCATCCGAAGACTGTACAATTATCTTTTCAAATAAATTCTATTGGTCAATGATTTGGTCATATACAAAGTTTCCATTTTTTCCCACAAACCTGCAACTATACTCTCTTCAACAATATTAAAGAGATCTTCATCTGCCAGGCATAACCTAATGGTACTAAGAGCTCAGGCATCCAAGTCTTCCCAATCTGAATATGTCATGCTTGCGGGTTTTTTCTTCGCCCTGTAGAATGTTTTTGTGCAACCCTTGTTGCATGATAAAGTCTCTAACTTTCAGTTTCCATAATGTGAAATTGTTTTTCCCAGTGAATTTCTCCACCTCGAACATTGCATTTGACAATTTTTTCCATTTCTTTCTATTATGGTTTTATGGTTTTCCATTCTTTCCAACTAGGGTTTAAAAAAAAAAAAAAAACTTTCCCCTTCCTCCTTTCAACTAGCTAGGGTTTTTTATTTCAATTAATTTCTTAAAAAAACTTAATCCAAAATTTTCACAGAAAACCCTCTTCAATTCCCTCTAAAAAAGAAAAAAAAATCTCTTTTAAAAAAATACAATTTTTTTTCTTGATTTCTTAAACAAAGATTAGAATAACTCTGTTTCTGAAAAATAGTAAATTTCTTCTTTAAAAAAAAAAATGTATCCAACTCTTCTATTTTACTGTTTGTTCAACAAGCACGTAGAATTCTAGTTTAGTAGCTTTCAAGCAATGCAATAGACACCAACGGTTCTCCTTCAGACAGCGGTTCTAAGACTCTTCCCTTGGTGGAAGGGTTCTCCCTATGGTGCAATGACAGAATTCTCGTTCAAAAATGGATGGAAGTACCCGATTTGTGCTCTTTTGAGAACTAAAATAGAAACTTGCAATTCTCTTCCCTCGATGGCAGGGTTCTTCCTACTGTGCGGTGAAAGAATTCACCTTCAACAATGGACAAAAGTACCTGATTTCTACTCTTCCGAGCATTGCAATAGACACCAGCGGTTCTCTTCACTTGGTGGCAAGGTTCCCCCTACTGCGCGGTGAAAAAATTCACCTTCGACAGCGGACAGGACACTTGACTCTTCTCCAACTTCAGCGACGGGAACCTATCTCTCCAATGTACCGACAGTTGTACTTCTCTCATAGATTTCCTTTTGAAATAACTGTAGCTCAAAATATTGAACTTGCCTCAGTGCCTCAGGAATGATGGCTTCACACTTCCCAACAGGCTCCTTCGAGCAGAGTCAAGGCTTCAGCAAAAAAAAAATTAATGAGTGTCCCTTCTCCCTTGACAGTGGGCAGTCCCTTCACGGCTTTCGTGTGAACTTCAAACAACAGCAAAAAATGACAACTCTCTTTTTAACTGAACCCAACTTCTTTCTTAGCCAATCTCGTCTCTGATACCACTTATTAGGTTTGGGAATAGATCAACGAAGAAAGAAATGCATATAACTAACTAAAACTAAAAATCAAACATACATAGATAAGTACAAGAAATTTATGTGGTAAAACCTTGACAGGGTGTCAAGGAAACCTCGACGGGGCAAGGGATTGGAAACTCTATTAATCAATAATGATTCTCCTCAAGTTACAAGCCTCTCGAGCCATCCCAATTTAATATGGACTACTTCATTACATAACTGCCTCTTTGTTATAAAACCAATTGTCCAGTAAATTCCATTAATTACAATTAGCTGTCATATTTCAACAACCAACAACAAAGCCAATTTCAATAGGAGTTTTTTTTAGTGCGATTTTGATATGAAATCCCGCTAAAATTTCTGATATGAAATTTTAATTTATGTTATTTAAACTAGTCTTGATTTGGCATTATGAAAAATTCTTAAGGCACATCAATGGTGCAGGGCTTATCCATCAAGCTTATGATTTCAATAAATTCCGACAAGATTTTAGAAAAATTAAACCAGAAAAATCCACAAAAAAATTCCAAAAAATCTTACTAAAAATAACTAGATTTCAATCAAAACCTCCGCTAAAAATAACATTTAACATTTTTCAGCATGATTCACATTTCCCTAGCATATTTGTAAATATGCGACAAAGACAAAGGGAGTTGTCTACGGAGGCGGAGGAATTGCCCGGATAGTCAAAAGTGATTGGAATACGAGAACTTTTTTTTTAAGAAATATTGTAATAGCAATGTTTGAATCATGTTTTTTATGGTGGAAATGGTTTCAACACCATAACAAACCTCTAGGGCACCCAAAATATTGAAATTTGATAACTATAACATGGATTTACAAAAATCCCTACCAAATTTTCTTAAAATATTACCGAAATTTCCATGATTTTCAGAGAAAAAAGCAATCTAGTTAGACTACAGCAAGACAAAGCATCTAGTGACATACTCTCCTATGAATTAATCTAAAAAAAGAAAGTCAACATGGCCTCTTCCACCCGAAATGGACATAGGAACACTTTCAGCTAAATATTTATGATTGATAATTATTGTACACTAAAATTTAAATAATTTATTTGATCTTAATGATATAACTGGTGCTCAATTGTAATGATATTGTACCAGCTGTGAGTTGTTTCAGAATTTCAAAATACAACCCAATATTATTATTATTGAAATTAAAATAATTTAAAATAGAAAAAAAAAAAAAAAACAAAACAAAACAAAAATTAATATAAATGTCTAATGTGATTAGTCAGAAACAAAAACTAATTATATTTATTATAAAAAAAAAATTAGGTGATTTGAATGTGCTTAAGCCTACACATGGAGTTGAAATTAATACAAGATCTTCAGTTTATAAAGAAATTTATTTTTAAGATAGTATGAAACAAACTACAGATTGAGAAAAAGATCTTCAAAATAAAACACCGCAACCGCAGCAGCTCCCAACCGGGGATACCAATGCTAAAACCCCTGGTTACCTTTCTGCACAGTAGCTTGGATTCCTTCAAACCCAAAATAACCCGTCCCAGTAGGGCGATTTGTAGAATAAAGACAATGAGACACAGGGGATTCCTGTAAGCCTCGAAATAGGCTGCTATATTTCCTTTCACTTCAATGACAGAATGAGAAGCCTGCACACAGAAGAAGCATCGATATTAAGTGGTCAGACTCCATAGACATTTTGAATAATATACACTTTCAAATGTTGAAAGAAAAATTGCCTGCAGGGGCATGGTTTAGTGGCCAGCGGATGCACTGTTAAAGTGTTCGTGTTGTTAAGTAGGTCACGAGTTCAAGTCTCATCTTATCTGGGTACCGCTCTTGCAGGCTGAGTGGTTCCCTGAGAGGTTATAGTGGTAGCCAGAAAGTTGGACCCCGCGCAGCTTGCGTGTGAAAGTTGCCTAATGTTGCCAATCTCTCTGACTAACAAAAAATAAAAATAAAAAATAAAAAATGTTGAAAGCAAAATCATAAAATCAGGATCCAAGAACATGACCAACCCATAACCATGAATATGTGGGCATATGGAACTATGTATCTAGAGCTATTTGTGTGTTTGAATCTTGTTTTGTTATTTTAATGATGGAAATAGATACAACATTATCTAGTACTCAAAAACCTTACTACATTCAAAATATTAAAATTTAATACTATAAATTTCAATGAATTTTTTTCAAAATTCCCATCAATTTAGGGTAAAGAAGGGAAAAAGAGACCAAGTAAACTAGGCTATATTGCTATTTCTGACAGTTTAATGTCATTGTCATGATGATTGGGCTTCTCATGCATATGAATCTCTAGTCAATTTCCATTTCTGACATTGTAGATTCCACAATGTTCTAGAAATGGAGACTTAAAAATACCGTGCGAGCTGACATTGACTTAATGGACAACAATACTATGTGCAGCGGCGCCGATGGGTTTGAAACAAGTAATAAGACCAGTGATGCCGAATCAATTATACAGAATGCCTTCGATTATTCTTCAACCAGTCGCTCTCGCAAGGTTTCTCCGGGTTGCAATTCACGGGGGCATGACTTCCATCGGCTGTGCCTCAGCCTGCCAGACCCGTGACTTGTGACAGCGTAATTTTTTTTGGAATTGAAAGATGCTGGACATGGAACTCTAGTTGGGACATTGGTTAGATGCACATGGAACTTTCTGATTTAACGATTAGTTTATAGTGTGATTTTTTTGAAGGTTTTGACGGTAGTTTTTTCTAGTTTAATTTCTCTAAGGTTCGGCAGGAATTTATTGAAAATAGAAGTTTGATGGGTAATTTTGCACAATTGAAATGCCCTAGAAGATTTTTAGGGTGCTGAATCCATATATATAGTCAAAAAACTAGTGTGATTAATGTTTAGTGGTTAATTATATATATATATATATATATAATTTTTTTGTTGTTGAAATTTTTTGAAAACTTGTTTATTTTGATTGAAGATTTTAAATATATATACATTTTTTTGGAGTGTTATAACTAAATTGTTGCTTAGAAATAAAAATTTAAAATTTGATAATTTTTAAGCTATTTTTAATTGAATATTATAAATTTAGGAAAATAAAATATTAATATATAATATTAATATTTTGATATAATAAACTTATTTTTGTTTTTATTTTTTAAAATTATATAATATTAAAAGTTTTCTAAATTGTTTATATTTGTTTTTTATTTTAAAATTATAATAATTATTACACTTGAAGTGTTCTTATTATGGGTTTGGCTTGGCCAATTCAACCAATAGTAGAGATTTAATTTGGACCTCTTATGTCCAACAATTTTTGAACACATTGAAAAACACAACAATTAGAAAGTTTGGTGAAAACACAAAAATTAGATAGTTTTAGCAATGTGAAATCATTTTCAGAACAAAGTAATGACATCAATGATTTTGGAAATTACATCTAAAAATCCAAAAAGATTCATTGCGGATTTTGGAAATTACTTCATGAGTAATACCTAAAAACACTAAAGAAAACCAAGAAAAATTGAACATCAAGACAAAATGTCATGAAACTTTACTCTTGTATAGTGCACATGCCTATACACATGATTTTACTCATGTTTAGTGTCTTTCTTGATTTTTGATATCCAAACAAAGCCAATTAAAAGTTTAATATTTTTTAATATTTAAAATATAAGTTACACAAGATTGAGATGAAGACACTCTAACAAAATATTGTATTCCAATGAACCAATTAACATTAAGAAGTCACAAGTCTTTAAATGATAAATGGAAAAAATTATATATACATTAAGAAATAAAAGGAAAAATAATTGTCACAACTCTTGATTTTTGATATCCAAACAAACCCAATTAAGAGTTTAATATTTTTTTTAATATTGAAAATATAAGTTACACAAAATTGAGATGAAGACACTCTAACAAAATATTCTATTCCAACTAGCAAATTAACAATAAGAAGTTACAAGTCTTTAATCCACCCCAAAATAATCTTTCTTATTCCAAACCCACCAACCAAGCCTTCCATTTATAATAATTAAAAGTCTTCTTCCCTAGAGGACAAATTCCAGACTAAGGCCAAATTCAAGGACCTAGCTTTAGCATTTTGCATGATCCAATTCAGAACTTAAAGTATGCAGAGTGACCAAAAGGAAGTTGACCTCAAAGTCAAAGCTTCAATTCAGTATTGCATAGATTTGGGCGTATACATGGTGTCCAGATGCATATTAAACCCAAAATCAAGGTCTTAATTCAACTATTTTGTAGAGCCAATTTTACGACAAGTATCCACAGTGCCCACTACTAGATGCAACAAGCATCTTAGAACTCATATGCTCTTCATACACAACTGAAATTAAAATTATGCAAAGGCAAATACATAAATGATCAAGAACTGTAAGTTCTTAAAAAAGAGAATGCCCAGAACAATCATTTCTTCACACACATAGAAAAGATATATCACTGGAAAACAGATATTGACATCAGCGAATCTTCTAGGACAAGAGAAAATGCCATGAATTTAAAGGCAAAATTCTACTGAAAATAAAGAAGGTTGGCATTACCACTTAATATTTACACAATTTATTGATGGATCTGATCCTTATACACACATACTCATCCAAAGCAGGTTAACATAACGATCCGACAGTCATCTCAAACCATAATAGAATTTTACAGCTAGAATTTTGGGCTTATCTACAATTGAGATTGTGAGAAACACAATCTCTTTATTTTCTTCTTGACCCAAGAAGTCCCGTTTGGATTTCAATTCAGAATGTGGCATCATGTCCTTAGAAGCTTCCTTTACGAATATGATTATGTGGCCATGATTGATTTGTCTGCAACCCACCATAATTATCCTTATCTATGATCATCAGAAATATCCTAATGTTCATACCCTTTGGAATGACACTTCTAGCTCCCTTACCTTAATTTGTAGGGACAATTTCAAATCTTAGAGTGGTACAAACTGAACAATACAAGATTCATTAATTTTGGATTCTTTTTTTTAGGTATTTGGCTTTGTATCGAGTATATCTATAGAACTCATAGAGATTCCCTTTGAGATTGGAATTTGGATTTCTACCCAGTACAACTATAGAACTCCTAGAGAGTCCCTCCTCTTAGAGAAGCAATGATCTCATCCTAAGTCCCCCCACCCAATTATGTTCAGACTTATGCTATTTTACCTACTCTAATCTATATTTTACCTTAATTATACTTGTCATATGTTGAAAATGCAACAATATGATGGAGCTTAGTGAAAATAAGTCGACTTCACTAAGTGGGCCCGCAGGCTATTTTTGGCGCAAAGTCTATTTTTAGACTATGTCTATTTTTAGACATATGGATCATGGTCTATGAGTTGCAGGATGCTATTTATGGATGATTGGTCAAGTTGGTAAAAATAGATGGACCTCTATTTTTAGACATTAGGCGGAATCTATTTTTAGACTGCCGGGCTAAAAATAGAACAGTCAAATATTATTAACCCTTAATAATATTTAGACTATAAACATTATCTTATCCTCTTGGAGCACTTCAGTTTGATGCTTGGATGTGGCACATGCAGCTGACATAAGGAAATATGCTTTTCCTATGGGTTAGTTGAGCTATTGCATGGTTGACTTCAGTTAGAACTCATGTGGCAGAGTTTGGTGGAGTTGATGAGACAGTTGGTGGAGTTGTGTTCGGTTTAACTTAGTTGAACTAGTTGTATTTAGTCTAACTGATAAATACACTAGTAATGAGTGGTGTGAATTAATTATTAATTAATTCACTAATTATTAATTCATAAATCAACTAAAGAATACATCAGTTAACTGCAATGCATGGACAGTTCAGTGGAGACCAGTGTTAGAGGTGGGTGAAAGGGTGAGTCTACTATCAGTTGTGACTATAGCTGTGCATGGGATTTACACACACATTGATTGAGATTTCTAATGATGATTGTGCAGCACAAGCCAGTGTGATTCGAACTTGGATCTCATCATTATTCATCTTGGATTGCGCAGTAGAGGCAGGCAGACTTGTGGAGGAGATTTGAACTTGTGACTTGTTCATATCCGTGCTAGTTTTGTGTGTAGCATGTGAGATAGTGCTGAGAGCTGTGAGGAGCTTTGTGCTATGTATTGTTACATGTTCTCTATCATTATAATATACAGATAGTTGGGGGTTTTCAGCTGTAAGATTTCCCCATTACATACTATGTTATATGTGTGCTTGATTATGTTTTAATGTGCGCATGCGACTGCTTCTATTTCCACAAATTGATGATCAATTGTAGAAGAGGTTATGTATTATGCATGAAGCTTAAATAGTGTGTAATCAGGATAATCTCGGTGAATAATTCAACTATTATTCAAATTTCTACATGGTATCAGAGCGAAATTGATCATCGGATCTATTACAGTGATTACAATTTATTTCGGTAGATAGAGTCTGTAAGCGGGCCAGGTAGCCTCTGGATCCATCCTTTCTTTGAAAGGTGATATATCCAGTAAATGCCCCTACAGTCGATCTCTGTGCTAGAAATACTTTTTTCTCACAGATCAGAAGCGGTTGAGTTTTGAGCTGGTGGAATTCGAATTTGTAGCAGAGTTTTCTTGGTGTCGAAGTTGAAATGTCTTTCAACGGATTGCGATTGGAGTATGCCCTTGAGGGCAGCTCGAATTATGTTGCATGGAAGGACAGGATGGAGGCGGTGTTATATGACAATGGGTTGAAGGAGTTCATAGATGCTAAAGTCCCAAAGCCTACTGATGTTGCTCAATTTGAGGCTTGGCAAAAGAAGACAGCAAAATGTCGAAGGATTCTGTTGGAGGGCGTGAAGGATCACATTGTATCCATCCTGCATGGAAAAATCTCTCCATACTTGATGTGGAAAGCGTTGACAGATTTATTCCAAAGCAAGAGCGACCAGAGGAAGTTGGCACTCAAGGATAAACTTAGAAAGATAAAGATGGAGAAAGGCGACAGTATGCCCAAGTACCTCACGAAGTTCACCCAATGCAGGGATGAGCTGGGAAGTGTGGGGGTGACTGTAGATGAGGAGGACTTGGTGGACTTGGCTCTCCTTGGTCTTCTGAAGAGTTGGCATTCCTATCAGGACTCTGTCAATGGTCGAGAGAAATTGCCAGGATGGGAGCGACTTTGGTCGGATCTCATGCAAGAGGAGATAAGGCGGAGTACCAGGGACCGACCTTCATCAAAGGCATCTGATGAAGAAAATTGTGCTTTGGCTGCCAAAGCAAAGAAGGGGAAGAGCAAGAAAGCTTCTCATTCCGATGCGAAAGGCAAGAAGCAGGACATGTCCAAGGTGAAGTGCTTTCAATGTCACCATCACAGACATTATGCCACAAATTGTCCGCAGAAGAAGAAAAATAAGCATGTTGCTGGATCTGTAGCGGGAGAGGCCTTAGCCTCGCAGTTTCAGCTGGATTTTTCGCTGATCGCACGCTTGGTATCAAGTGTGATGGGTTCAGTTTGGTTCTTGGACAGTGGTGCGTCTTTTCACATGACAGGAGATCGAGATTTGTTTTCAGATCTGGATGAGAAAGATCTTGGAGTGCACATTGAGATGGGCGATGATGGTAGATACAGTGCAATCGGTATCGGTACCATTTCCTTTGAGAGGGAGTCTGGTAAACCCTTCGTATTGAAGGAAGTGATGCATGTTCCAGGATTGAAGAATAATCTTATCTCTATGGCGATGTTAGAAGACAAGGGATACGATGTTGTCTTCAGCGAGGGAAAGGCTTTCCTGCGCAGTAAGACAACTGGAGAAACCCAGAAGATAGGGGTTCGAGTCAAGAACCTTTATCAATTGCAAGTAGATGGCTGCACAGCAATGGCATGCAAGGCAGAAGGAGTGGTGAGTTTCGATGATGCGAGTGGTCGCACCCGAGATCGGGCCACCTTCACCATGGAGCTTTGAAGATACTCGCAAAGAGATTTCTACCGGGCTTCCTAAGGGCACTCTTGCGCAATGTATCGTTGCAAGGGGTCTACCTTGGGAAAATTTGTGAAAGCCACCTTTTCACGAGAAGGATAGTCGCGCCACGACGATCCTTGAGAGAATTCACATAGACGTGTGTGGACCTTTTTCGGGGCAGCTTCGACAACAAAGCACAGTACTATGTGATCTTTGTTGATGATTTTTCTTGAGTGTTGGATCTTCTTCATGCGTAAGAAGAGCTTGTGACATACTCAAAGTTCTCGTGAGTTCAAGGCACTCGGTGAGAAGGAATCTAGGAAGCATGTGAAGCTCTTAGAGTGACAATGGTGGTGAATTCATCTCACCGAATTCAAGTTCTTTTGCAACACGTGATGAAATTTTGAGAGAGCTCATAGCACCTCATAACCCACAGCAAAACGGGGTTGTTGAGCGGAAGAACAGAACGATCGTGGGTGCTGCACGGGCGATGTTGCATGATCAAGGCCTACCCATTCACTTGTGGGCGGAGGCATGCAATACTGCAGTATATGTGCAGAACCATTGTCCTCACAAGATACTTGGCATGAGTACACCCGAGGAGGCATTTTCTGGTAAGAGGCCTGATATTTCCCATTTGAGGATTTTTGGTTCACCTGTCTACATTCATGTAACGAAGGATGCCGGGAAGAAGCTGGAGCCGACCGAAGAGGTTGGGATATTTGTGGGGTACACTGATACGCCCCACAACTATCATGTGTATTTTCCAGACAGTCGCAAGACTGTTGTGCGACGGGATATCAAATTTCAGGAGGAGAAAGCCATGAAGTGTTCACTTGAGAGGGAGCCACACTTGCATGCAGATGAGGAGCTATTAGTTCCTAAGGATGAGCTTCAGGATGTGGATCAGCCACAAGAGGAAGTTCATGGAGTGGAAGAAATCACTCATGCAACGCCAACCATCAGAGGGCGGAAGCGCACTACAGAAGTTGAGCGACTGGCTCAAGATGCAGAGAAGGTTGTAGGACCACCTACAGCACAGCGCAGACAGGGACAGTCACCGGACTGGTACACTGGATACATGGCTCTTGTGAGAAAATGTGTCGTGAAAGAGCCATCCTCTTTCGAGGAAGCTGTGGAGGACCCCGCATGGGTAGATGCCATGGTGGAAGAGTATGATTCGATTGTCAGAAACAGTGCATGGGAGATTGTCCCAAGGCCGGAGGGGAAATCAGTGGTGGGTTTGAGATGGATCTACAAAGTGAAGCAGGCAGCTAACGGGAGTGTGGAGAAGTACAAGGCAAGATTTGTTGCCCGAGGCTTTTCACAGATAGAGGGGATCGATTATGAGGAGACCTTTGCACCTGTCGCAAGGTATTCTTCCATACGGACGATTCTTGCTCTCTCAGCGCAGATGGGGTGGCACATTCATCAGATGGATGTGAAGATTGTGTTCCTCAACGGAGTCATTGAGGAGGAGGTGTACATAGAGCAGCCCGAAGGTTTCGAGATCTTCAGCAGCGAGTCGCATGTGTGCAGGCTCAAGAGAGCGTTGTATGGGTTGAAACAAGAACCTCGTGCTTGGTACACACGGATAGACAGTTATTTCACCGGACTTGGATTCTCCAAGAGTGAGGCGGATCCTAACCTGTACCAGATTGTGGTGGAGGGGAAGTTGCTGATCATTGTACTGTATGTAGATGATCTGATTTTGACGGGTGATGAGCTGCTGATACTTTCATGCAAGGAGGATCTTGCTAGAGAGTTTGAGATGAAGGACTTGGGCCTCCTTCATTATTTCCTGGGATTGGAAATTTGGCAGCGCAGTGATGGACTATTTGTTTCTCAGGGTAAGTATGCCCGGGAAATACTGGAGAAGTTCAACATGCATGGCTGCAAGCCTGTTGATACTCCTCTTCCTAGAGGTTGGAGGAAGGAGGATGCTACTTCGGCGGAGGTAGTGGATGCCACTGTTTATCGACAGTTGGTGGGGTCACTTATGTATCTGGTCAATACACGACCCGATATATGCTATGCTGTTAACCATCTTTCATAAGCTATGGTTAAGCCAACCAAGCTCTTGTGGAAGGCAGGCAAGCATGCATTGCGTTATCTTAGAGGCACATCGGGATATGGATTGTGGTATAGACAGGAGGATGAGGTGAAGCTGTGTGGCTTCACGGATGCAGATTGGGCAGGGAGCCCAACGGACAGAAAGAGCGCATCTAGAGGGATCTTCAGTATCGGGTCGACAACAGTTTCTTGGTACAGCAGAAAGCAGAGATGCATGGCACTCAGTTGAGTAGAGGCTGAGTATATGGCAGCAAGCTTGGCTGCATGCGAGGCCATATGGATGAGGAAGATCCTAGTCGAGTTGTTCGGGTCACACTTGGAGCCTACTGTGATTTATTGTGATAACCAGAGTTGCATTAAACTCTCGGCTAATCCAGTATTTCATGATAGATCCAAACACATCGACATGAGGTACCATCATATCAGAGATTGTGTGCAGCGGAGAATCATGTTACTTTCATACATTCCCACGGAGGATCAGGATGCTGATATCTTGACGAAGGCGCTCACCAAGAGAAAATTAGAATACCACAGAGGCAGGATAGGGGTTGCAGATAATCCATATATTGTTGAGAGGGAGTGTTGAAAATGCAACAAGATGATGGAGCTTAGTGAAAAGAATTCGCCTTCACTAAGTGGGCCCGCAGGCTATTTTTGGCGCAAAGTCTATTTTTAGACTATGTCTATTTTTAGACATATGGATCATGGTCTATGAGTTGCAGGATGCTATTTATGGATGATTGGTCAAGTTGGTAAAATAGATGGACCTCTATTTTTAGACATTGGGAAGTTTCTATTTTTAGACTGTCGAGCTAAAAATAGAACAGTCAAATATTATTAACCCTTAATAATATTTAGACTATAAACATTATCTTATCCTCTTGGAGCACTTCAGTTTGATGCTTGGATGTGGCACATGCAGCTGACAGAATGAAATACGCTTTTCCTAAGGGTTAGTTGAGCTATTGCATGGTTGACTTCAGTTAGAACTCATGTGGCAGAGTTTGGTGGAGTTGATGAGACAGTTGGTGGAGTTGTGTTCGGTTTAACTTAGTTGAACTAGTTGTATTTAGTCTAAGTGATAAATACACTAGTGATGAGTGGTGTGAATTAATTATTAATTAATTCACTAATTATTAACTCATAAATCAACTAAAGAATACATCAGTTAACTGCAATGCATGGACAGTTCAGTGGAGACAAGTGTTAGAGGTGGGTGAAAGGGTGAGTCTACTATCAGTTGTGACTATAGCTGTGCATGAGATTTGCACACACATTGATTGAGATTGCCAATGAGGATTGCGCAGTACAAGCCAGTGGGATTCGAACTTGGATCTCATCATTATTCATCTTGGATATTGCGCAGTAGAGGCAGGCAGACTTGTGGAGGAGATTTGAACCTGTGACTTGTTCATCTTCCGTGCTAGTTTTTGTGTAGCATGTGAGATAGTGCTGAGAGCTGTGAGAGCTTTGTGCTATGTATTGTTACATGTTCTCTATCATTATAATATACAGATAGTTGGGGGTTTTCAGCTGTATGATTTCCCCATTACATACTGTGTTATATGTGTGCTTGATTATGTTTTAATGTGCGCATGCGACTACTTCTATTTCCGCATATTGATGATAAATTGTAGAAGAGGTTATGTATTATGCATGAAGCTTAAATAGTGTGTAATCGGGATAATCTCGGTGAATAATTCAGCTATTATTCAAATTTCTACATGGTATCAAAGGGAAATTGATCATCGGATCTATTACAGTGATTACAATTTATTTCAGTAGACAGAGTCTGTAAGCGGGCCAGGTAGCCTCTGGATCCATCCTTTCTTTGAAAGGTGATATATCCAGTAAATGCCCCTACAGTCGATCTCTGTGCTAGAAATACTTTGTTCTCACAGATCAGAAGCGGTTGAGTTTTGAGCTGGTGGAATTCGAATTTGCAGCAGATTTTTCTTGGTGTCGAAGTTGAAATGTCTTTCAACGGATTGCGATTGGAGTATGCCCTTGAGGGCAACTCGAATTATGTTGCATCGAAGGACAGGATGGAGGCGGTGTTAGATGAAAATGGGTTGAAGGAGTTCATAGATGCTGAAGTCCCAAATCCTACTGATGCTGCTCAAGTTGAGGCTTGGCAAAAGAAGACAGCAAAATGTCGAAGGATTCTGTTGGAGGGCGTGAAGGATCACATTTTATCCAGCCTGCATGGAAAAACCTCTCCATACTTGATGTGGAAAGCGTTGACAGAGTTATTCCAAAGCAAGAGCGACCAGAGGAAGTTGGCGCTCAAGGATAAACTCAGAAACATAAAGATGGAGAAAGGCGACAGTATACCCAAGTACCTCACGAAGTTCACCCAATGAAGGGATGAGCTGGGAAGTGTGGGGGTGATTGTAGATGAGGAGGACTTGGTGGACTTGGCTCTCCTTGGTCTTCCGAAGAGTTGGCATTCCTATCAGCACTCTGTCAATGGTCGGGATAAATTGCCAGGATGGGAGCGACTTTGGTCAGATCTCATGCAAGAGGAGATAAGGTGGAGTACTAGGGACCGACCTTCATCAAAGGCATCTGATGAAGAAAATTGCGCTTTGGCTGCCAAAGCAAAGAAGGGGAAGAGCAAGAAAGCTTCTCATTCCGGTGCGAAAGGCAAGAAGCAGGACATGTGCAAGGTGAAGTGCTTTCACTGTCACCAGCACGGACATTATGCCACAAATTGTCCGCAGAAGAAGAAAAATAAGCATGCTGCTGGATCTACAGCGGGAGAGGCCTTAGCCTCGCAGTTTGAGTTGGATTTTTCGCTGATCGCATGCTTGGTATCAAGTGTGATGGGTTCAGTTTGGTTCTTGGACAGTGGTGCGTCTTTTCACATGACAGGAGATCGAGATTTGTTTTTAGATCTGGATGAGAAAGATCTTGGAGTGCACATTGAGATGGGCGATGATGGTAGATACAGTGCAACCGGTATCGGTACCATTTCCTTTGAGAGGGAGTCTAGTAAACCCTTAGTATTGAAGGAAGTGATGCATGTTCCAGGATTGAAGATGAATCTTATCTCTGTGGCGATGTTAGAAGACAAGGGATACGATGTTGTCTTCAGCGAGGGAAAGGCTTTCCTGCGCAGTAAGACAACTGGAGAAACCCAGAAGATAGGGTTTCGAGTCAAGAACCTTTATCAATTGCAAGTAGATGGCTGCACAACAATGGCATGCAAGGCAGAAGGAGTGGTGAGCCGGGATGATGGCAAGTTGTGGCACCGGAGATTGGGCCACCTTCACCATGGAGCTCTGAAGATACTGCAACAGATTTCTACTGGGCTTCCTAAGGGCACTCTTGCGCAGTCAGATCAGTGCAAGGGGTGTACCTTGGGAAAATTTGTGAAAGCCACCTTTCACGAGAAGGATAGTCGTGCCACGACGATCCTTGAGATAATTCACACAAACGTGTGTGGACCTTTCTCAGTAGCTTCGACAGCAAAGCACAGGTACTATGTGATCTGGGAGCCATGGATTTTCTGAGGTCAATCTTCTCTGCGTGCACAGAGCAGACATCGTTCAGAGTTCAAGCACCAAGTAATGAAATCTGTGAACAGGTGCTACGGAGGAGCTAGGGACACAATGGTGGTGAATTCATCTCTGCTGAATTCAAGGACTTTTGCAGCGCAAAAGGAATTCGGAGAGAGCTCATAGCACCTCATAACCCACAGCAGAACGGGGTTTCTGAGCAGAAGAACAGAACGATCGTGGGTGCTGCACGGGCGATGTTGCATGATCAGCGCCTACCCATTCACTTGTGGGCGGAGGCATGCAATACTACAGTATATGTGCAGAACCATTATCCTCACAAGATACTTGGCATGAGTACACCCGAGGAGGCATTTTCTGGTAAGAGGCCTGATATTTCCCATTTGAGGATTTTTGGTTCACCTGTCTACATTCATGTAACGAAGGATGCCAGGAAGAAGCTGGAGCCGACCGCAGAGGTTGGGATATTTGTGGGGTACACTGATACACCCCACAACTATCGTGTGTATTTTCCAGACAGTCGCAAGACTGTTGTGCGACGGGATATCAAATTTCAGGAGGAGAAAGCCAAGAAGTGTTCACTTGAGAGGGAGTCGGACTGCATGCAGATGAGAGCCATAGTCTTAAGGATGAGCCTCAGGATGTGGATCAACCACAAGAGGAGGTTCATGGAGTGGAAGAGACCACTCATGCAACGCCAACCATCAAAGGGCGGAAGCGCACTATAGAAGCTGAGCGACTGATTCAGGATGCAGAGAAGATTGTAGGAGCACCTACATCACAACGCAGACAGAGACAATCACCTGACTGGTATATTGGATACATGGCTCTTATGAGCACGTGTATCATGACAGAGCCATCCTCTTTCGAGGAAGCCGTGGAGGACCCTGCATGGGTAGATGCCATGGTGGAAGAGTATACCCGA
Source organism: Pinus albicaulis (assembly GCA_034641835.2). Classification (NCBI taxonomy): domain Eukaryota; kingdom Viridiplantae; phylum Streptophyta; class Pinopsida; order Pinales; family Pinaceae; genus Pinus; species Pinus albicaulis. Next base: position 1,396,261,814 of record CM076580.1, read on the forward strand.
TTGTCGTAAATATGCATGGGAGATCGTCTCAAGGCCGGAAGGGAAATCACAGGTTCGAGATGGATCTACAAAGTGAAGCAGCGGCTGAACGGGAGTGTGGAGAAGTACAAGGCAAGATTTGCTGCCCGAGGCTTCTCACAGATAGAGGGGATCGATTATGAGGAGACCTTTGCACCTGTCGCAAGGTATTCTTCCATACGGACGATCCTAGCTCTCTCAGCGCAGATGGGGTGGCACATTCATCAGATGGATGTGAAGACTGCGTTCCTCAATGGAGTCATTGAGGAGGAGGTGCACATAGAGTGCCTCAAAGGTTTCGAGATCTTCAGCGAGTCGCATTTGATAAAAAGTGGTGCCTCAAGAGAGCGCTATGGGTCAAACAAGCACCTCGTGCTGTGTACATGGATGTATGCTATTTCCCCGGACTCTGGATTCTCCAAGAGTGAGGCGGTGATGTTGTACCGTACCATTGTGGTGGAGGGTAAGTTGCTGATCATTGTACTTTATGTAGATGATTTGATTTTGATGGGTGATGAGTTGTCGATACTTTCATGCAAGGAGGATCTTGCTAGAGAGTTTGAGATGAAGGACTTGGGCCTCCTTCATTATTTCCTGGGATTGGAAATTTGGCAACGCAGTGATGGACTATTTGTTTCTCAGGGTAAGTATGCCCGGGAGATACTGGAGAAGTTCAACATGCATGGCTATAAGCCTGTTTATACTCCTCTTCCTGGAGGTTGGAGGAAGGAGGATGCTACATCGGTGGAGGTAGTGGATGCCACTGTTTATCGACAGTTGGTGGGGTCGCGTATGTATCTGGTCAATACACGACCCGATATATGCTATGTTGTTAACCATCTTTCATAAGCTATGGTTAAGCCAACCAAGCTCTTCTGGAAGGCAGGCAAGCATGTATTGTGTTATCTTAGAGGCACATCGGGATATGGATTGTGGTATAGACAGGAGGATGAGGTGAAGCTGTGTGGCTTCACGGATGCAGATTGGGCAGGGAGCCCAACGGACAGAAAGAGCACATCTAGAGGGATCTTCAGTATCGGGTCGACAATAGTTTCTTGGTACAGCAGGAAGCAAAGATCCGTGGCACTCATTTCAGCAGAGGCTGAGTATATGGTAGCAATCTTGGCTACATGTGAGGCCATATGGATGAGGAAGATCCTGGTCCGGTTGTTCGAGTCACACTTAGAGCCTACTGTGATTTATTGTGATAACCAGAGTTGCATTAAACTCTCGGCTAATCCAGTATTTCATGATAGATCCAAACACATCGACATCAGATACCATCATATCACAGATTGTGTGCAGCGAAGAATCATGTTACTTTCATACATTCTCACGGAGGATCAGGATGCTGATATCTTGACGAAGGCGCTCACCAGGAGAAAATTCGAATACCACAGAGGCAAGATAGGGGTTGCACATAATCCATATCTTGTTGAGAGGGAGCATTGAAAATGCAACAAGATGATGGAGCTTAGTGAAAAGAAGTCGCCTTCACTAAGTGGGCCCGCAGGCTATTTTTGGCGCAAAGTCTATTTTTAGACTATGTCTATTTTTAGACATATGGATCATGGTCTATGAGTTGTAGGATGCTATTTATGGATGATTTGTCAAGTTGGTAAAAATATATGGACCTCTATTTTTAGACATTGGGTGGAATCTATTTTTAGACTGCCAGTCTAAAAATAGAACAGTCGAATATTATTAACCCTTAATAATATTTGGACTATAAACATTATCTTATCCTCTTGGAACACTTCAGTTTGATGCTTGGATGTGGCACATGCAACTGACAGAAGGAAATACGCTTTTCCTATGGGTTAGTTGAGCTATTGCATGGTTGACTTCAGTTAGAACTCATGTGGCAGAGTTTGGTGGAGTTGATGAGATAGTTGGTGGAGTTGTGTTCGGTTTAACTTAATCGAACTAGTTGTATCTAGTTTAACTGGAAAATACACTAGTGATGAGTGGTGTGAATTAATTGTTAATTAATTCACTAATTATTAACTCATAAATCAACTAAAGAACACATCAGTTAACTGCAATGCATGGACAGTTCAGTGGAGACCAGTGTTAGAGGTGGGTGAAAGGGTGAGTCTACTATCAGTTGTGACTATGGCTGTGCATGAGATTTACACACACATTGATTGAGATTTCCAATGAGGATTGCGCAGTACAAGCCAGTGGGATTCGAACTTGGATCTCATCATTATTCATCTTGGATTGCGCAGTAGAGGCAGGCAGACTTGTGGAGGAGATTTGAACTTGTGACTTGTTCATATCCGTGCTAGTTTTGTGTGTAGCATGTGAGATAGTGCTGAGAGCTGTGAGGAGCTTTGTGCTATGTATTGTTACATGTTCTCTATCATTATAATATACAGATAGTTGGGGGTTTTCAGCTGTATGCTTTTCCCATTACATACTGTGTTATATGTGTGCTTGATTATGTTTTAATGTGCGCATGCGACTGCTTCTATTTCCGCAAATTGATGATCAATTGTAGAAGAGGTTATGTATTATGCATGATGCTTAAATAGTGTGTAATCAGGATAATATCGGTGAATAATTCAGCTATTATTCAAATTTCTACATCATATACCACAATGATATGTTGTATAATAATTTGAAGATGATTTATCACTCACAATCTCTTTTATTGATAAATTAATGATCCCAAAACATATAGAAGTTGTCGGGAGGACCACGACATCGTGGGGGCATTGGAGACATGATTCGCGTCACAAATTTGGGAATTGAAGAGGATTTTTCTAGACGCCAATCAACGACATAGTATTAAACTAATTAGATAGTTTATCTTGGAAATTATGGGTTATACGAAGTTTGAAATGAAATCTACTAATGGAATTTGTGACCATATTTAGATTTCTTTGGCATGCGCTTCCAAGAAGAGGGATATGTTCTCTATAATTCCATTTTCCTTTGCAATTCTCGACACCAATTTGCTTCATTGCGTGGGTTTTTTTCGAGCATATCAATAGGAAGCATGGGTGATTTTTCAGAAACTAGGAATGAAGATGTTGTTGCTCCCAAATTTCCAATACCGGAGAGGAGGAATGTGTTAGTAATGAGTGTTCCTCCTTATGTGAAAAAATTTCTTCACCTCAGAAGTATGATAGGAAATGTAGCTTTCTCTGGCCTCATCTCAAATTAGCGCTAGATACACCATAACCCATATTGCATGCCTATGGGTTCTTCATTGTCTTCCTTAACTATTTTCGTCATCAAGGTTCCCAGTCTGGTGAGAGTCTATGAAGACAGAATAGTTAAACGCTTGGACAACCTAGGTACAATTCCCCCTTATTCATGAGTGATTGGCATAATTACGACTTCTTTTTCCACAGTTTCGTGTCTCCAAGGCCACGAAAGGGAAATTTCTTACCGTGGACGCCGCCATTTTTTTTTACTGCGAAACAAGTCCACACATAAAACTTCTGATCCATTTTTTTTGTTTCTCTCAACTCCCAGGAAGTTTCAAACTTTCAGTCTCGGGTCCTGCAAAATATATTGCATGATTTTTACCACGCCATAAAACTTATGATCCCATCGATTGAATTTATGTATCAGTAGAACAATAAAGAAAGTTTGGATTGACTCAAAATTATCATTTCCTTTCTCATTTTCACAAAATTACATGGCGCAAATAAATACCAACCATAGTGGATTATAAATTACAACTTTAACAATGGACTTCACGCTCTGAAACCATGGGGAAAATTTTATTGATGTCAAATGCATGTGAATGGTATGATGCATCACGTAATAAGTCAATACATATGCATGTGTTATCTAGGTAATGAAAATGGAGTAGCTATATGTTTTCCAGTAGATCTGAGCCTTAAACATGGGATGAACTTATCTTCTTTATTTGTTATTCATACAAGAATATTATATTGAACTTCAATTAACCTATCGCTTATCTTCGAAAAACATATATTAATTTTCTCGAAGTTCCAGAAGATTGGAAACTTCCCTTTTAACATTTTAAAAACCTTTTAATAATAATAAAAAAAACAACAACAAAATTGTAGACTGTTTCGCTATCTCCATTAAACTAAACTAAACAAATCTTCCGCCTATTTCTATCTAACACAAAATGTTTTGCTAACAAATTGCTTAGTAGATTTGAAACTTTTAGAGATGTCAAAAATCTCAATTTTAAAATGGAACCAAAACTCCATTGGCTGGAAGATATATTAGTGGCATTTGGAAGGATAGGAAATTGGTGAATGGATGTTGGAACGATATAGAGTGGGCAAATATTTTGACAGAAATTAGGAAAGCGAGATTAGAGCGGCCAAACCCATTGTACAACCTCATGAACTAGTCGTTGGACTTTGACGAAGATCAATCTTTATATAATATTTACTTTATTAGAATTAAGAATTTTTAACGTTTAGTAATTTAGTTTTCAAAATAATCATGTCCCAAATCTGTTATTCCTTCGATAGACCTTTACACCTTTAAAAATACTTGCTAATTTATATTATAAATGAAAATTTTTCATTTTGGAAAAATTTTCGCAATTTAAAAAAAATATATATATTTTTTCATGTTTAAAGTTCATATATCAATAACACCTTACACTCTTTATGATACATTATTGTAACACTAAAAAGACCACTTAACATTTTTCAAAGTGATCATGTTACTTTTTATATATTTAATTAATCGTCGAAGATTATTGTAAAGGAAAGTTTAATGGCTAATATTCATACATCAATTAATTCATTATTTAAAAAAAAAATTATTATTTTTTTCTTTAAAATTATTATAATGAAACATTTTAAAAATCAATATTCAAAACTATTCAAAACTAAGTTAATTTACTGTAATTTTTTTAAATAATAATAATAATATTTTAATAATTTTATTAGGAGTTTGAAAGCGATTCTTCTGAATCCTAAAAGGAATATAGAGAATTAAGTATGCTTGAGGTCTTGATCATAAATTAAAAAAACCTTACGGAGATGTATGAGTTATATTGTGGTTTCCACTTAGCCAAGAATCAAAATACTTTCTCAATAGTAATTATTGGTAACTCTCTTATCACCATCCAGCACCTCCTCAAAAGAACTAATCCAATGGACAACCAACTATCCAACTAATCATAACCACGTTGAAGTCCTTCTCAATGAAATATTATTTCTATCTCCTCAAATGACATAACAAGGATGTAGGCGGTCATGCTAACAAGGCTTATGCTAACAAGGAGAGTTATTCCACGAAGTTCCTACACATGAATATAAGGCCATTCTTTCTGTATTGGTTGGATGGAAAAATGTCCAAGGCTCGAATTGGCATAAAACATTACATTCTACCCTTAAATCTTTCATCACTCTACATCTCTCTCCTTAATTACTACGGGCCTCTTTATTGGCGTAGAATTTACGTCATGCAAGGTTGTGTGGTTGACAGTCAAATGTTTTGCCATGGGCTCCATTAGGAAATTTATGCAGAAAGGAAAATTCGAGGAGGCTCATACCAAGGACAAATTCGTCGGATTGGTCAGAAATTGCTTCAGTCTCACTGTGTAATTGAGCGCTTTCCCTAGTCCAATAGCCTCCTTTTCACTAGAAGGATTCATGTTTGGTTACTCTCCATTTGGTTGCTTGGTCAACCTCGTTCCCTCCTGATTTGAAAACTCAGTTGTTGAGAACATAAATCTCTCTCTCCCATAGTCGCCACAAGGTCAAAGATTTGAATTGGTCGAAAGCCCAATAACCTTTGTAACAGAAGAAGATGGAAATATCTGCAACACTCTCGAGGGCTTGGTAATTTCTCTCCATTATTTAAAAACGATCTTTTGAAGGGTCTTCATAAAAAGATTCTCTCACTTTCATGTGCTTCAATTTTTATTTTTTAATTGTTTTTAACAAATTAGATTTGAATGGAGTATCTACCTTATTCTTCTTAATCTAAATGTCATATAGAAAGTGCCATGTCGATAGAAAGTGCCATGTCGTTTTTATCATTGTGATAGAGGTTGTGAAAAGAAGTTTCTCATCTAAATTTATTTTTGATTTATTTATTTATTTTTATTTTTTTTATCTTCTTTTTCACTTCAGCGTTTATATGAGATTTAATACTTGATGTATTATTCATTATTTTTTTTTGTTAGTGTGACTATCAATGTTGCAATAAATATAATGGTTGTTAGGATCTTTGCGCACATGTGCAACAAGCTAAAATTGTTTTATTTTTCTTTGTTTTCTTCTTCTTTTCATACTCCTCAGAAACGCCCTACGATTTAAAACACCCCAATGGTTGTACATTCGCTATCGGGGCATACCATGTGAAAACAAAAATAGCCAGACAAAATGGCTTACCCACAACACCTAGGGACAAAGAATTGAGACTGAAGGAGCTAGAAAAAGGAAAAACCTAGGGGGTTCTGGGTTTCCAAGCCAGGCAAGGCCAACAAAAAACCGAAGGATGAATCAAAATGAATGGTTGATGAAAGACTCCTCGCATGGTCCAATAGTTGTTGAGAGACACCATAACTCAAGTGATTACTCAACCTAGATGAGCTCAAAACAAAACCATGAACATTTGTCATCTAAAATCGAAACGAGAGAATGAAATTGTTGAGCTAGAAGAATAGAACATCACCATGTACTGACCATCTCTTAGAACCTAAACCAATAAGGTCACACAAGTTGGAGATAGAGTAGCACCTCCTACTCTTGTGGTGTCGACCTCCAATGTTGTTGTCAATGTCTTGAGCTTTGTGATTCCTGCATGTCGAAAGCTTATCCCCTTACCACGGCTCAACTGCCAATGCCTATTTCGAAGACCTCCAAACCCAAAATCCAAGTCACCTAGAGTGTGAGTGCATATCAATTCATAATCAAAATAGAAAGCCAACATTCGAGCTTGATAGAAAGCCCATTGGCTATGTGACAACTCTCTAAAATTATTGTTGAACACAAACCTTCCTCTCTCAAACGCCCAAAAAAATTGTCTCATTTGTAATGAACGAGAAACCCTAAATACTAAAAAAGTGAAAACGCAGAGCGATCGAGTATAGTAAAAATTAACATTTACATAAAAATTAATGTATATATTTCACATGTGTGTTGCATAGAAAGAATTAGCTACTCCATCCCTCTTAAATTCTATACTTCTATAAAAAGTGATATGATGGTGGGCTTCTCCAATCTTAAAGAGAGAATGGTGGGTTTCCCAACCTTCAGCTTCCCAACATCCAACACCCATAAAAATTTAAATAATTTTTTTAATATTCACATGTCAAACTTTGACCACCGCTTTTTAAATAACTATATTGATTTGTATTCCATCTCGTGCATGAAAAAAGCGAAGGGTGAGGCTCTGCACGGAACCACTGCTTTTTAAAAAACTATATTGATTTGTATTCCATCTCGTTCATGAAAAAAGCAAAGGGTAAGGCTCTGACGGAAGTTTTTTGATATTCACATGTCAAACTTTGACCACCGCTTTTAAATAACTATATTCATTTGTATTCGATCTCGTGCTTGAAAAAAAGCAAAGGGTAAGGCTCTGCACGGAAATTTTACATTTGTACATAACGGATATGGTCGTACATTTTTCCATGTGACACACTCTGCAGTCCCCGCATAACCTGAAAAGTAAAAGTGTCAACAGCATCTCTGGTTGAAAAGTAAAAAAAATATCATAAATGACATATAACCACTCTCGAGTACCCAAAATGCTAAAAATTTAACCAGCGAAAGTGTCAACAGCTTCTTTTGTTGAAAAATTTTAAAAATATCATAAACGACACGTCAGCGGCATCGTTTATTGAAAAAATTAAAGAATATCATAAACGACACGTTAATACTCGAAAAAAACGAGAGATGAGAGGCGACAGGTTAATGTAGGATTTTCATGACATTGGGGATAGGCCCAGTTTTTGCAGGGATGGTGAATATATTCGAGTTATCTATTTAGGCAACAGAATAGTTTGGATGGTAGTTTTTTTGTTAGAATCAGGGAAAAATATTTCAAAAAATCAGGTAGTTGGAGTGTTTGAATTGCATTTTTGATAGTGGAAATGGATTCAGCGTTATCAAAACTCTTTAGGCCACCCAAAATACTGAAGTTTAACAAATATAAACAAGATTCTGATAAATCTTTGTTAGAATTTGTGAAAATCTTTACCAGATTTTGAGTTATTCTGTGGAGTTTTTAGACTATTCGGGACTGTTCCATTATATAATCATTGTTTTTATTTTGACTTTATAGCTTAACCTCGTGTAGACACTATATATCTGAATTCTGCCTTTTCATGGACATACATAGGTAATGTTGTTTATGTAAAAATGACAGTTTTCTTTTAAGAAAACACTGAAGTTGATGTAGGTATATGTTGAACAGTTTTAAGATTATGTGTAAAGATTATACACATGGATTTTATGTTTTCAAACTGATTTTCAAAACGGCACTATTACAATATATAAACCATAGTTTTTTCTTCCTCTAAAAAAAGGTTAATCTAGGAAAATGTTGGTCAGTTAGTATTTGGATTTCAATTATTTGAAAATGTGGGTTGTAGATTTTGGGAATACTTTGGAATTTTATTGTGAAGAAAAAATAATAAACAATGTGTGGATTAGATATTTAAAAATATCTTGGAATTTGACTTTAAAAAATGAAAAACAAAAAATATATGAATAGTTGATTTTGAAAATATCTAAAATAAGTGAATGGATTTTGATAATATCTTGAAATTTGGTCAAAAATGGAGGCAAATATAAATGAGTTGTGTTTAGTGTGAGTTTTTGGATTTTGTTTTTGTTTTGTGTTATTTAAGCTGGTTTCTTTTATTTATATATGAATTCAGCATCGTGAAAATCTTCTAGGACACTCCAATTATGCAAAGTTACTCATAAACTTGTGATTTTAATAAAATGACTTAAAAAATTCACTCAAAAAACTTCCAAAATGTCTCACTAAAAACAAACTTGTAAGTTCAGGATCAACAATTCGTAGGAGCAGACAATCGAAACCACGGGGTCTGTAGAAAAGGTAGAAGAAAAAAAGCTGGTTGAGATAGGAGCTTAAGCAAAACAAAGTCAAGGAGCTAAAATTAAATGGTCTAGCATTTGTTGTAGGCTAAGTTGTAGTTTATTTTGGTTTAGATGTTGCTGGTGTTGTGCAAGTTGTGCATGACATTAAGAAAAAATTGAAAGTTGATTCTTATTGCGACATTCTCTAGTAGCTCACCAATCATAAATTTGAATTCCTAGCATTAATGATTTGGGATGCGCAAAGAAAGATAGTTGTCAAGCACAATCTCTCCTGATCAGTCCTATCAACAACACTGGGACACTTTCTAATAAAGGATCGTCGTCATCTACAAGGAGCACGAAATCAAGCTGTTACATGCTCAGAATGCTGTACCTCAATTGTCTTGAAGGATTCTCGACATAGTCATTGGAAGTGCTTTGCCTATGCAATGTAGGTTTTCTGGTGGAGACTTGGAGTTAGCCTAAGTTTTCTTCTGGATTCAAATCTTATCTACAGTCTTAAAATAGACAACTTCGAATCATAACTAGCAACAATTGTGTGGGACATCATATTTGTAAATAGAAAATATTCATTGGTTGTTCCAATTTCCTTGATTGGTTGTTGGGATCACTTTGGTCATAATGGATAATCAACCATCATTCAGTGCCCAATTGGATGACGTGGAGGCTCTTATAGATATAACTATTACAACTAAAAATGAAAGTGCGTCTTTTAGAAGAATACCCCCACAACACTGACTTCTCCAAGGGACAAAGGAGTTTCGATACAGAAGACTATCGATCATGAGTCTAATAAATTTCTTCAAGACAATATTGCTCCTCGTGAGAGTTTTTGGAGGAGGAAGTCGAAACCAGTCAAAGCACAGGACAAGATCCAAAAACTTATAATGGGAGTCGAACGTTACTAGGATAATGTTGTAAGATTGAAAGAAAGAGTTTTGGTAGGCTATTAGGAGTACATAAAAATGGATGAAATCCAAATGAAGGACTGGGTTGAAAAGAATTGGTCATCAATTGGAGGATATCATCCAAAGGTACGCACTTTGGTACGCATTTTGTTGAATGGGTGGTTTGGATTTCACTTCATGACCAAGGAAGACGTTGAAAATATTGGGGCCATGCCATGGGTGAAAGGCAGAGGAGGTTTAGTTTTGATCCGATTAAAGAGATTCCAAACAGAAGGTATATATGGGTAAAATTTCTCGGGCTTCCTCTTGAATTATGGTCCAAAAAGGTTGTTCTGGAGATAGCCAAAAAGATTGGAAAACTATATTAGGTGGATGAAGATTGCACTAAATTTCTTGACAAGGGAGTAGCATGGTTTTTTATAAAAGAATTTTTTTCTAAGGGGCTCCTAATAGCTCTCGATATATATTGGGAAGCAAGTGGATTGTTGGAAGATTGCATTTCGGTGCCTAGGTTTCCACGAAGTGGGGCATTTGGTTGTAGAGTGTTTGAGGCGGTATGGAGGGGTGCACCCTAGTAGAAAAAGGCCATGCCATTTGAATGAATCAGACCCGAACATTTTCACAGGGGAAGGGGGTTAACTTGGTTGCTTCCCCTAACCCCGAAATACCTACTCTATAGGATGTCCCTATTCACCATAATACACAAGATCAAGCGGAATTTCCTCTTCCAAGCATAGGTCATGACATCACTGAGGATGGCTTGATACAACTTGAATTCCAGATCGATAAGCAGAACAAAGGAAATATTAATCACACGAGATCAGCTCCCTCCTCGCCATCTCTTAGATGTAATGGCAAGGTCCCTTCTTCTACTGTCGATTGGATGCCTCGTCCAACACCACATCCTCAGAACAAACTATTCCATGGAGACCTACCTTCCCCTCTTCCTGCTGATATTGAGCTGGAGTACTTAGTCAAAGATGACTCGCTGGGCCTAGAATATCTCATAATAAAACAATCCTTTTTTTCAAAATAGGGAAGCGTATTGAGGGTCAGAGCCAAAGAAGTTTGGGTCTTCCAACAAAAGAAAGGGTCTCAAATATAAGATGATCTCCACATGTTTTGAGTATGAATTTGACCTCAATATTCAGTTCGTTTAAACATTGGAAGCAGCTCTCTACCCAATGATAGACCTGCGCATCACCACTAATAAAGAAGGTTCTTGTGACGCTATGGATAATCGGGGCCTTAGAACAGATGTCCTCATTAGGGGAATTTGAGGTCTAAAATGGGCCTCCTAAGGAAATTATAAAATAATAGTGGAAATAATAAAACAATATTTGATTACATCATCAAATTTTAGAGTGAAAAAGGAAAAAATCTACTTTTCAACTTATATTTTAAACTTATCTCCCAAATTTTTTACTCAAATTTGGAGCGGGAGTACTCGTTCGATGCAAAATTTAATTCCTCATACAAGGAGTACGCATGTTTCATACTTTCAATGGGTCTTGCTATACGAAAAATGATAAATACATGAAAAACGTGATTGTAATAACGTGTTTTGTGTATTTCTCATTTTTCGTGTAGCAGGGTCCATCAAAAGTATGCAACATGGGTACTCCTAGGATGAGAAATTAAATTTTACATCCAACAAATACTCTCTCTCAAAATTTGAGTAAAAACTTTGGGAGATAAGTTGAATATACGAGTTGAAAAAATAGTTTTATTATTTTATTATTTTTTAATATTTTTACCATTTTATTTTAAAAATGGTGAATCATCCCCCATGGTTGACATCATCATCTTGAATCCTATTGGTTCTTATAAATTTTATTTTTTTGTGCATTTTTCTTAGGAGGCCCATTTTAGACCTCAAAATTCCCCCAATGTGTGGCTTCTCATTCCAAATGATGATATTTTCACACAACATTGAGGGTCTGAGTTAGCCAATATTTCGGCGAGCTCTCTATAATATCATAAATTATAAACGTCTTGTGATGGCATTGCTCCAAGAACATTGACAGAGAAAAAGCTCTAAATATTCTCTCAAAATTATGCACAAACTGGGTTGTGTTCCATCAGTGCATAAGGAAACTCAGGTGGCTTAGTTGCTATGTGGAATCGATTTCTTTTCTCTCAAAGCATACAAAATATTTGTTGGAATTGAATTGTCTTGGTTCTACAAGTTTTTGCTCCATAAATCTCGTATCTTCAATATTTATTGTCCATATGCTAATCAAGTAAAAATTTGGCAAAAGTTGGATGATAGTGGGATTTGAGACCTAAACCACTTAACTCTAACTAGAGACTTGAACCTTACATTGAACCCTAAGAAGGTTTGGGGATAGAATAGTAATCCAGACCCTCTTGTTAGATATTTCACCACATTTTTCTCCTAGAAATTATTTAGAGACATAATGCCTTGGCCCATGTGTCCTACTTGGAGAAACGATAGATCTGGCACTTATGGGAATGCGGAGAGGTTGGATCGTTTTCTTGTCCACTCTTCCCTTTATGAAAGTTTACAAAACCTCAAATCATGAAATTCTTACATAGAAACTTTGAATCATGACATTATTTATATGGAATGGATTGGAGAAAATGATCCCATTGTTCTCCCCTTCAAATTAAACCATACGTGGTTGCAGGACAAATATTTTATCGACTTGGTTAGTCCATCTTGGACAATGCCTGTGGAAATCACAACTGAACATAAAATGGAAGAGGTAACACATAAGTTGATAAAATTGAAGGAAGAAGTGAAAATTTGGATCTCAAAGAGGAACATGGATTTATCTAAGGAATTAACTGAAATATAGTTTAATATATAATCTCTAATGGCCTCATCAAACATTTTTCTATTTTCTGATCAAAACAAAAGGATCTTGGCTGAACTATTAGGTAGGAAGAATCAAATTCTCAAATTCTAGGAGGATGAATGGCAATTGAAAATAAAAATGACATGGATAAAAGGCAGGGATAAAAATTACATGTTCTTTCCCAAAGCATCATCTAATAGAAAGTGTGATAATTCGATTTGGCACATCCAGAACTAGCAGAATGGGATTTTACGTCCTTTAAGGACATACATATGGAGGCAATCCAAGATATTTTCAAGAAGTATGAGGCCTCCGATGAAGCAAACACTAGGGATCAATGGGAGCTGAAAAACCTATTTTCTTACATGGTCAACACAGCAGACTCTGGCCAATTAGATGAACCAGTGACTATTGAAGAGTTGAAAGGAGTGTTAAGTGAACTTGCTAAGGATAAAAGCCTTGGGCATGATGGTTGGTTGGTGGAACTATACATACTCTTCTTTGATCTCATGAGATCTGATCTAATAGTGATGGTGGAGGATTCTCAACTCTAGGGGCACATAATAGGTGCTATAACTGCAACCTTCATTACTCTCATCCCAGAAGAGCCCAACTCTTGTAAACTCTTTGATTTTAGGCTAATATCATTATGTAATGTAGTCCATAAAATGATCTCCAAAGTGATTTCTAACCAGATTAAACAGTTCTTGTATCAACATATTTCTTTCGAGAAATTTGGATTTTATTAAGGGAATTTTGAGGTCTAAAATGGGTCTCCTAAGGAAATTATAAAATAATAGTGGAAATAATAAAATATGATTAGATTACATCGTCAAATTTTAGAGGGAAAAAAGAAAAAAACTATTTTTCCAACTCGTATTTTCAACTTATATCCCTATGGGTTTACTCAAATTTCAAGCAACAATACTCGTTAGATGCAAAATTTTATTTATCATCCAAGTACTACTCATGTTGCATACTTTAAATGCAGTCTGCTATACGAAAAATGAGAAATACATGAAAAATGTGATTTCAATCATGTGTTTTCATGTATGTCTCATTTTTCATGTAGCAGGGTCCATCAAAAGTATGCAACATGGGTAATCCTTGGATGAGGAATCTAAATTTTCATCAAATGAGTACTCTTGCTTGAAATGTGAGTAAAGCCTTAGGGCGATAAGTTGAAAATACGAATTGAAAAATTAGTTTTATTATTTTGTTATTTTTTTACTCCAAAAATGGTGAGTCATCCTCCATGGTTGACATCATCATCTTGAATCCTATTCGCTTCTAAAAATTTTATTTTAGTTGTACATTTTTCTTAGGAGGCCCATTTTAAATGTCAAAATTTATGTAATGCTTACAGGAAAGAGAATACAAGATGTTGTTGGGATTACCGACGAGTGTATTCATTCCATCTGTATTAAAAAAATGAAATTATGCATGATGAATATTGACCTCATCAAGGCATATGACAGGGTGGACTGAGAATTTTTAAGGTTGGTTCTCCATAGGAGTGAGTTTCAAAGAAGACACATTGACTGGATCATGGCATGTGTCTCCTTACCCAACATTGTTGTTCTAATTAATGGCATTCCCACTAGATTTTTTATAATCCAATGCGGTCTTGAATATGGATGCACTCTATCCCCTCTACTATTTATTCTTGTGATGGCTAGGCTTAGCAAGGCTCTCATATCTACCAAGGAGGAGGGTAGAATCAAGGACTAAAAAATATCAATCAACAATCAATTATCCCACTTCATGTTTGTTGATGGCATTCTTGGGCTTGTGGAGATCAATCTGGTTGAATGGCATACTTTCTCCCAAATATTAGCTAATTTTGGTAGTTCCTCCAGAATGTTCGTAAACAAGGAAAAATCAGGGTTGATTGCAATATGTGTTGTTAACATGGAGGTTAAACGGATAACTGATTTGTTGGGGATCAAAGTGAAACCTGTGGCTAAGGGGTTTAAATATTTGAGCTTCTACTTGAAGCCTTGTAACTACAAGAGGAGTGATTGGAGCTAGATCTTAGAGAAATTTGAATGGAAATTATCTTAGTGGGAAAAAAAGTGGCTCTCCCTAGGAGGAAGGATGATTATGACAAAGGAATTCCCACAAAGAATTTATGTCTACTGGATGAATTATTCCATCTCGCCATGACATTCATCCATAGAATTAATTCTATTATTAAAAATTTCATATTTTTTGGCTCTGGAGATAAGAAGAAAATCCACTTGTCCTCACCAGCCAATATCTACAAAACATTTGAAATCAGTGGCTAGGGTATTAAAGACACCTATATCTTCTATTTTTCCCTGCTTACATAGAATATTTGGAGGGCTTTGGTGGGGTAGGGAATTTGGAAAAATATAATTAGAGAGAAATATTTTGACAATGCCTATTTGGAAGATTGAATTAGGGTAGGTGCTCCAATATAGAATAAGGTATCCTTCATGTGGTGAAACTTGATGAAAGCACAACCTTGGATATGCAACAACCTCATGTTAGTTTCTGTTGGTTCTTCTAGTCATCAATGATTAGATATGCTCTTACAAGGTTTTCTTAGGGTCTTAAGTCAAATTTTTATGGTTTTAGAAGGTCTTCAAATAAAAATTTGGCCACTTGCTAGTGTGTCTAGGTTTGTTACTACTCCTTTCAAAAATTCATGTTTTGGTCATTTCCATAATTCATTTTGATGAGTAATCATTGAAATGTCTCCATCACCTCAATCACATCACCATGGTCTTCATTCTGCTCATCATTTCATGAAGTGTCACCATTAGGTTTTAGGGTCAAAATCATAAAAAATCTGTCTTCTCACCATTGAATTCAACATTGAAGGAGTAGTAATATTGAAACATGTTCAATAAATATTTTAAAGTGTAATTTAATTTCAATCATGAATGTAATATGTTTCTCAAAGTTTTTAAATCTGCAAAGTTTCAAATCAAAACTGAAAAGACTTGGTGGGGCGACTTGACCATCAAAGGTGAAAAATGATTTCCATAGCTACAAATGACTAAATGAGCTTCCCATTTTCTCATTTAATCTTCAAGAAACCTCTCTCCATCCATAAAACTCACTCTCACCCTCATAAAAGTATTTTCTTTTCCCAAGAGTGCCATCTCTCCTTAGTGTAGTGCTTTTGCTGCGCAAGTGCTACGTACGCACTACACTTTTACCTGAGTGATGTGTTTTCTCTATTATTGGCACAAATCATCATTGCAGTGGATTATTAATCATAAATAGCTTCCAATTTATTAGATATAGGTAAGTGGGTCCTTCAAATCACCTCTTGTGTCTTCATTTTGTGATTGGAAAGAAAAAATGCCTTTTCTAGGGTTTTGAGTGCATTTGCTTGGTTTCATGTTTACACTGACAAATTGCTGAAAGAAACCATAAAAATGAAGCTCAGTCACCTTCCCTCACCTATTATAAACCTACATAATCACTTTCCCACCCACTACTCCTCATTTTCCCTATTTTCCTACAAACCATATCATACACTAGACATTTCTAGGTCAGGACTGCTTTTTTCCCTTTTTGGACCCCTTCCCCTTAACCAATTCCCTTAAATTTCACTTTCCCCTACTCCCTAACATCTCTCCCTACCCCCCTGAATTTTCTCAAGAATTTAGGAAGCCAAACCCCTTCATCTCCCATCATTGCCAAAAATTACCCAAATCCCCTGTTTTTCCCTTCACTAAACCCTAATTCCCTCTCCCATTGAGCTAGGGTTAGAAATGGATTCTGAAACAACTAAGTAGAATAGGCACAAGGAAGGTAATATCAGTAGGTATGAGCCCACTTCAACAAATTAGGTCATGTATTCACCCTTCCTCCAAAAATAATTTGAGGATGTCAGTTGCCTTGCCTTTTCCAAAAGCTTGAGGAATTTGGCTTTCGTGACAAACTCACCAGTACTTTTGCCACTAGATTGAGGAGAGATAAGGTGACTATTTTAGGGGTGGTGTTCACTCTTTCAACAGAGATCATTGCCTCAACCACAGGGATTCCAGACAGTGGAGAAAATTGGTTCAAGAGTAGAGACATTGACCTTGACAACTACAAAATGTACTTGAAGCCAACATACAAAGAAACTCCTTCACACATCTTTCCATTTAGACACTTGCTGGACAAATATGCCCCTCTCATGAAATTTATCATGAGGTACTTCACATGTGAGGGAAAATATTCAACGTTATATCTGTATCATATGCGACTTTTGATGCATTTCACTTGTGTAAAAACCCTAAACTTACCTCATTACCTATACAAGAGCATGGTAAAGAAGATAGAGAAGGTAAGTAGAATGAGAGGGAATCATCATGTTATTTTGTTTCACCATGGCTTGGTGAAGGTCTTGGTTTGCCATCAGTTATCACAGATCAATTTTTCGTGGGAAGGTTTTTTTATTTAAATTCTCTTTTGTCTTCTCTAGCTCAATCTAACAATCACTCTATACCCTTAGATTCACTAGCATATCAAGAGGTTTCTTCCTCAAGCAAACCTACCAAAAGAGTTCCTAGGGAAGAGGTGACACAAACATATTTCAGAGGTAAGAGGCTTGTGTTTTCTCCAGATATTGTTGAAAGGGCCAAGCCTACATCAGGTGAACATGGATCATCATCACAACATGAGGCACCATTGCAAGATGAGGAGCCATTCCATCTTGACACTGACATGGCAGACTTGGAGGTGAATGAAGAGAAAAAAACACCAGAGTATATCATCATGGAGAAGGATGTTGAGATCAGGGAACTTAAGGATAGTTTGTCAAAGGTCAACTTCTTGGTTTCACTCTTATAGCGAGAGAATATGCAATTAAAGGTAAATTGATTACTCTTAAATAAGCCCGAGGTTGATTTGAGCAAAGATGATGTAAAAGGTAAGGCAGTGGTTGAGATTGATGATTCATATGATTAGGAAAAGAAGGTTATAAGAAAGATACCAAGGAAAATAGGCCTCAAGAGGGCACTTGAGCAGCAGAAAGAAGCATCTCCACAAAAAACTCAAATGGCAGTTGATGAGCTCATCTTGGTAGAAATTGAAAAAGACAAGGTGGGATGGCTTGATAGAGAGAATTTTCACATGGAAATACTTGTCAAGAAGGAAAATAGGAACAAAAAACTGCAAGTACACATGGCCATGCATTAGTATACAAGAAATCAGGTCTTCAAGGGAAGAATCAAGCAAATGAAGAAAAAACTCAAGGGAACACTAATGAGGCAAAAAGAGAAGGATAAGTTGGATTTTCTTATTCAAGCCTCCCTCATAGACACATCATCACAAGCCTTCATGGAACAATTTTGATGAATTTTTGAAGAAATTTTGGAAATTTTTGGTTTTTTGAGAATTTTGGCTAATTTGGAAATTGCAATACAGTCAAAAGTGCAATGCCTTGGCGTTGTGATTTTTCCTTAGCCATACAAATGCTAAAAAAATGATATGTATAGATATATTTTGACTCATGAATCTCATCTATCCACCTGGGGTGCCTTGTTAGCAATCTGGTTGAGAGAAAATGTCAAGAAAGGGGTCCAAAACACACTTTCTATCACTATTTTGAAGTGGGCACTGTGCTTTCTAGAGTAGCTGTGGGAAAATGAAAATGTCTCCATCATGGAGTGTCCATTTGGCTTTCTTAAGGTGTTTAATGACAACTATACATAATCATATTTCAAATTCATCTTTTAGAAGTGGATGTGGAGCATGGGAAGGCCTCCAAAATCCTCTCACAAGCCAAGCTTTGTGCTTTATTAGAAGTGCACTGCGCTTTATCAGTCGGGCACTCTGATTTTCCATGTAGTGCATTTTTTCGAGGTTTTTCTCAATAAAACTTGGTTTTATGATATAATTACTCTATTTTCGTGTTTATATGATGTAATACAATGTAAATGGGATTTTTATGGTCACTTTGATGTAATTTTAGACCTCATTTATGAGAAGCATCTTAGTCAACTATATTTGGAGGATTTGTTTTAACCTCCTTAGACATTAGGGTTTTATTGAGAGATATTTGCAAGTTGTTCCTACATTGAGGGATTCGACCCCTGAGAGAGGGGAAGTTGTTTTGAGTCTATATGTATGTATTTTTCAGTCATTTTGATGGTTTAACATTAGAGGGTAGAAATATTGTAGCTTTTACTTCATCGCTTATTACTGGAAATCAAAGAACAATTACAACTATCATTTAGGAATTCTCGTGTTCTGAGTTTTGTGATAATGTTTTCTCTTTTTTATAGTTTTATATGAGTAATATACTTCTATCCTTACCATATCTATGATCTTCAGTGATTTTCCTAAGAGGTTAGAAGTAGAATTCTTTTCATGAAAGATCTGTTTTTTTACGAATGCAATTTTGTGTAATTTTCCTTCTTGATTAATGAATTCATGCTGCACATGTTCATTATTATCTATTTCTCTTTCAAACCCTACACTATACTGAAAAACTCCTAATCCATCACAAAAAAATAGCTATCTTGCTCCTCTATATCTCTTGCAGTTGTAACCTTTGATACTTTGACCTAGTTCCCTGATTTTCATCCCTGATCTAGCAGAAAAACCCTAAATATTTCAAAACCCTAGAGCTGAGTTATCTAGCCTAAAATCCACTCTTGCACTAGTCAAACCCTTGGCTGTGTTTTTTCATAAAGAGAGCCCTCTCTAGTCTGGTAGGGCTAGTTGGTAAACTAAAATATTGGTTTGAGGTTACCTCTGTTGATATCTTTTTAGCCTTGGGACATTGTGGAGGATAACACCTCAGATGGGTAGTTGGAATGGGAAAGAAAATACAGGTTGGGATTGATTCTTTGGCTGGTATGGAGGGGTGCCACTCCCTCTCTATCCCCATTATTCAACATTTACACAATCATGGCTTCATTTGTTGTCAAAAATTGGTGTCGATTCTAATGAGGGATTCCCCTCAACAATTTGGAGGTAGGTGGGAGTGTTTGAGTTTCATCTAGATCTCCATTTTGAATGGGAGTCCTTTTTTCTCATATTTTGGAGGTGGGAATTGTTCTTACAGAAAAGGAGGATATGATCACTTGGGGTGACATCTCACAAGTAGGAGATTTTTCTGCAAAGGTGGTATACATATATTTCTGCCAGGTCTCAGCTAGACCCTCTCACCATTTGGCTGGCCTGGATATGGAAGTGGTAGGTTTTGGAAAATTTGAAATGCTTCACATGGTTGTTTTTCCATAATCACGTCCTTACTTGGGACGACCATTCCAAAAGAGGATTCTTAGGCCTAGTTACTTTTCCCCCTTTGCAGATCTGCTACTGAGGTCGTTGAACATATCTTCCTGGATTGCCCATTCTTTCCTAGATGTATGAGAGGAAGTAACATATATGCTCAACATTAAAAGATCAGTGGAAAAATCATCTATTTTCTCATGCCTTCGAAGTTGTTCATTCCGCAATATGTAATATAGATCTATTCCTCTGTATGTTTTCTAGTGGATTTGACGCTAACAAAATGCATGCGTCTTTAAGACTGTTGTTCCAAATCTGAGAGTTACTTCCCTCATAATTGTTGGATATTTTTTGGATATTGGTGTTATGAAACAAAGTCACAAAATAGAAGAAAATATTACATAAATGAACAATTCTTAGATTATTCAAATGAGAAAACCTCCTTTATATATATAGGAGTCCAAGGGGTCACAATATAATCCTAGCCGACATACCAATAACAATGTAATGAAACAACAATAACAATAGTGGGCTTATATGGGGCACAATAATAACAATATGGGTACTACATGGGCACATAAATAATAATAAGGGGGATACACTAACAATAAAAATAAGGGGATACACTATTATTATAGGGACCTCATGCCCCTGTCCTTCAAAACACTTTTTTCCTCAACGCTTGAGTAGTTATGGATGCTTCTGTATAAAATTCTCATCTTCCTATGTCGAATCCTCAACAGGTAAGTTCTTCCACTTGATGAGATACTTTGAAATTGATCGATTTCATAGCTGTCAAGTTCTTGTTTCTGTGATTGTTTCTGGTTCCAATATGATTTTTCTTTCTTCGTAAAGTTCTGGAAATATTGTTTGAACTAAGAGCTTATCACCTATAACCTTATTTAGCCATGAAACATGGAAAACTGGGTGCACTTGGGAAGATGCATGAAGCTCCAATTTTTATGCCATAGTACCAATATTTTACGACACTTTGCAAGGACCATAATGTTTTGGTGATAATTTATTATCCTTCTTAGCTTCCATTTCATTTTTGTTACTCTTTGTGAGAGCTAAATTTGTTGCACTTGGTCTCGTAATTTTGATATATCATGTTGCACTTCTTCATCTTCATGAGTCATAGTAAAGCCTTCTGAGGGATTAATGGGTGTGGAATTCTTTTTTGGGGGAATTTTAGAATCCAATACCAATATCTGTGCTCCAATATGCCCTTGGAATCACTTCAAATTGTTTTTCCAAGCAAGACTCATGTAATTTTTAAAAAGTAATACACACATTTTTCTTGCTTCTGAGGAGCTCGATATCAAAACTGTTGTATCTCTATAATTTTGGATCGCCAAGATTTTATCTTTGGTTCTATAGTAGCCCTTCGAGCCTCCTTTCCAATGCCACATGTCAGACCTAATTTGGATTCTTCAATATAAAGTTAGGCCATATCTCCCACAATGACCTAATTATAGATTGGTTCAACACAACGAACTTGTACATCGTGCCACTATTGGGTTTGTGTTATATTATTACCAGGACTAGTCACGTGCGGGGGGGGGAAATAGCCCCCCCTGTATGTTGCGCTGGGAGTAACGTACGGGGGGGTCATAGGGGGGGCGATAGCCCCCCCTGTTGGTGTATGAGGAAACGCCCTGGAAAATTTTTTTTGGTCCTTATTTTTCGGTGGGCGGACCCGCCCATGGTTTTGTGCATGGGTTTACACATGGTTTTGGGGCATGATGGTTTTTGGCCCCTGGTATTTTGTAGATTTGGTCAAGGGAAATACGGTTATGTTCTAATCTAGGGTTAATGGATTGGGGTTTATGTATGCTTCAACATGTATATATATGTGTTGTAACAATAAAAGGAATATAATGAAAAATCAAGCTGGTCGTCCCGATTTGGGATCCAGGGGAAAATCTCTATGTTTATCTGTTTTATGTTTTATGCTCTCGCTACTATTTATTTTCTGTTTTTAAGATTTGTTTGCAGATAATTTATGTACAAGGTTAAAACCTACATTTGGTATCAGAGCAGTTTCAGCTTCAAGGGGATGCCTTGCTGCTGAGGGGTTTTTTCTCGAACTTTGAGAGTAGTACGTGATGAGAGATACGAGGGATCGATTACGATGAAAAAAATGGCAGCAGGAAAGTTAGGGTGAGAAATTTAATGGTCTCAGTTTTAAGTTGTACCTGGAAGCTCAAGATGGAGGATCTGTTTGGTGGATAAAGATCGGTGGTCGATAGTGAGTCGATAATAACGACGATGTCGGAGATGACGGGAAGAAGGCCCCGGATGGAAGGCTAAGAGAACAATACGGTTGTGTGTCTCAGATGATGTGTATTGAATATGCGGGAAGCTACGGTGAAGACCTTGTGAGACAAGCTAGGGACTTTGTACCAATCTAAGTCTGCGAGTAGCGAACAATTCTATGAAAAAAGCTGTATAACACGAGGATGAAGGATGGAGACTCGGTGATAGGCTTGTACGAATGCCTTCAATGCGTGGTAAGTGATTCATCGTATTATTAAAATCTCGAGATGAAGATAAGTGCATCGATTTTTTGTGTTCTCTACCAATTTGTGCGATGATCGTTGTCTGTCGTATAATACCAACTACCTTGAATTTTGATGACATTGTCTCGTACTTCTTGTGGAGAAATGAAACAATTAAATATGGAGGGTGGGAGAATGGAGATTCCTAACACGTACGAGGAAGATTGAACCGAAACAATAAGATTTCGAACGGGGAGATCTAAATCTAGACGGAGATTTAAATCTCCTGGAAAGTTTGTAAAGGTGTGCTGGAAATGCGGAAAGTAAGGGCACTACAAAAAGGACTGCAGATCTAAAGCCCTTGAGAAAGGAAAGGGATCTAATGATGCTCCTTCTGCAGAGGCAAAAACCACCTCAGATGAAGGTGGGGATGTGTATTTGCCTTCTTCTTCAAAACACATGTAGATCATGAGTCATGGTTGATTGAATCGGGTGCATCCTTTCACTTCACTCCCCATAGGGAGTGGTTCTGTGAGTATGAGAAATATGATGGAGGTGATGTCTTCTTCGGTGATGATAGAAAGGCCAAAATCATCGGACGTGGAAAAGTCAAGTTGAAGATGCAAGGTGGAAGGATTATAACACTTCCTAGTGTTTTGCACATTCTTGCATTGGCCAGAAATATGATTTTGTAAGCAAGATGGATGATGTAGGTGTAAAAATAATGTTCGAGAAAGATACCCGTAAGATGGTTCCGGGAGCACTGGTATTAATGTGGGGAGTTCATGTTGGAACTCTGTACAAGCTTCAGGGTAGCACTGTTATTGATGGGTGCAACAGTTCTGTGGTTCCCGAAATTGGAGCAGAAAGCCTAGCGGTCTCTGGAGAAAATACCATGCTATGGCATCAAAGGCTTGGACATATTAGAGAGAAGGGCCTTTGGATACTGCATGGAAATGGTATAGTAGAAGGTATGTCCAATATCTCTCTGGATTTCGATTTTTGTGAACATTGTGTGTATGGGAAGCAGAATCGGGTGAGTTTTCCTTCTGGTGCTAAGAGGATGAACAAGATATTAGAGCTTGTGCACAGTGATGTGTTTGGACCTGTGTCGGTTCCATCACTAGGTAAGTCTGTGTACTATGTTCCATTCATAGATGACTTCTGAAGGAATACATGGATATATTTCTTGAGGAATAAATCTAAATTCTTTGACAGATTTAAAGAATTTAAGGCTCTGGTGGAAAACCAGAGAGAGAAGAAGATAAAGGTGCTGAGGACAGATAATGGTGGGCAGTTCTACAAGAAGGAATTTGAAGAGTTCTATAAGAAGTGTGGTATAGCATGGCAAAAGACTACTCCATACACACCTCAACGAAACAGAGTTTTAGAAATAATGAACAGAACGCTGATGGAAAAGGCAAGAAGCATGCTCAGTGGTACCGGGTTAGGACAAGAATTCTGGGCAGAGGCAATGGAGACTGCATGTTACTTAGTTAATAGATCACCTTCATCAACATTGGAGGATAAGAATCCACATGAGGTATGGACTAGTAAAAAATCCTCTCTTTCACATCTGAGGGTATTTGGATGTGATGCATATGTACATGTTCCAAAGGATAAAAGGACCAAGTTTGATAATAAATTTTAAAGGTGCATCTTTATTGCATATAAGGATGGTTTAAAGGGTTACAAGCTTTGGAACCTGAAAATGAGGAAGGTTGTGTACAACTGAGATGTGGTGTTTAGAGAGGTGAAAGATGTTGTTAAACATAAAGTCCTACCAAAGGAACCTGAGAAGATAGATTTTGAGCTAAAGGAGGATGAATCAGACTCTACAACATAACAAGACTCAGAATAGGAAGAGCCACACACTCCAGCTGTGAGAAGATCAGTTCAGGAAAGACGATAACCAGAAAGGTATAGTCTATCTACTTTCTGTTCAAATTTTTCTTTAACTATAACTGATGATGATCCCAGAATCATCAGGGAGGAAGTAGATTCAGAGGATGGAAAACTCTAGAAGGAGGCCATGGTTGATGAAATGGCATCCTTACATAAAAATGAGGCATGGGATCTGGTGGAGTTTCCGGCTGGAAGGAAGCCCATCAGGAGAAAATGGGTGTTTAAGAAGAAGATGAATGTAGAAGGCAAGGTGGAGAAATACAAAGCTCGATTGGTAGAAAAAGGTTATTCCTAGGTGCGGGGATTGATTTTTTTGGTGATATTTTTCTCTGACATAAAGTTACTTCTATTAGATTACTTTTATGTTTGTTGTTGCGCAGAAATATGTGAGGTATAACGAGATGGATGTAGAATAACATTTCTTCACGGGGATTTGAAAGGAATATACATGAAACAATCGAAGGCTTTATGGTGAGGGGAACAAAAGAGGAAGTGGTATGGAGTTAAAGAAGTCTCTTGTATGGGTTAAAGCAGTCACCAAGGATGTGGTGTCATAAATTTGATACTTATATATGGGACTTGGCTTCACGAGAAGCAAGGAGGATCCTTGTGTTTATTTTAAATTAATTGACGACCATGTTATTTATTTAGTGTTGTATGTGGATGATATATATGCGTGATTGGAAATGACAAAGAAATTATCCAAGATTTGAAGACCCAACTATTCTCCAAATTTGACATGAAGGATCTTGGTGTTGCAAACTATATTTTGGGCATGGAAATTAAGAGAGATCGGGAAAAGAGGAAGCTCTGGTTAAACCAGAGGAAGTACGTCGAGACTATATTGCAGAGGTTCAATATGTAGGATAGTAAACTGGTGAATGTTCTGATCCCTGTAGGTACAAAGCTGTCTATTGAACAGTGTCCCATGACACAAGAAGAAGAGGAGGATATGTCCCGTGTTCCAATTGCAAGTGCAGTGAGTAGCCTGATGTATGCAATGATCTGTACTAGACCAGACATTGCATATGCAGTGGGAGTATTGAGTAGGTTTATGTCAAACCCAGGGAAGGAGCATTGGACAACAATGAAGCGGGTTTTCAGATATTTGTGTGGCACTAGTGATTATGGCTTGTGCTACCAGGGAAGACCAAGATTGGAAAGAGTGTTGGACATTCGTGGTTTTGTTAATGCAGACTAGGTTGGAGATCTGGACCAAAGAAGATCTACAAGTGGGTATGTGTTTAGCCTATTTGGAGGTGTAGTCAGTTGGATGAGTAAAAGATAGTCTATAGTGGCTCTTTCAACTACAAAGGTAGAATACATGGAAGCCACTCATGCAAGCAAAGAAGCAATTTGGTGGCAGAGATTGTGTTCAAGTATGGGGTTGGTGCAACAAGCTATAAGGATATACTGTGATAGCTAAAGTGCAATTTTCTTGGCTAAGAACCTTGCATATCATTCAAAGACAAAGCAAATTGATTTTCAATATCACTTTGTGAGATATATGGTTGAAGCTAAAAGGGTGTTTCTGGTAAAGGTGGTCACTTTGAAGAATGTTGCAGATGCATTGAAAAAGTCTGTGAGCACTTAGAAGTTCTATTGGTGTACATAAACAATGGGTGTTGCAAAGTTGGGCTAATGACTCAGCTCTCCTGTGGCCCCCTGCAGAAAGAAAACAACAAGTGGGAGAATGTTGGGTTTGTGTTATATTATTTCCATGACTAGTCACGCATGGGGGGGTAATAGGGGGGCGGTAGATGGGGTAGCGCCCCAAAAAAATAAATTGGTCCTTATTTTTCGGTGGGCGAACCCGCCCATGGTTTTATGCATGGGTTTCCACATGGTTTTGGGGCATGATAGTTTTCGGCCCCTGGTATTTTGTAGATCCGGTCAAGGGAACTACAGTTATGTTCTAATCCAGGGTTAATGGATTGGGGTTTATGTATGCTTCGGCATGTATATATATGTGTTCTAACACTAAAAGGAATATAATGAAAAATCAAGTTGGTCGTCCCGATTTGGGATCTAGGGGAAAATCTCTGTGTTTATCTGTTTTATGTTTTATGCTCTCGCTACTGTTTATTTTCTATTTTTAAGATTCGTTTGCATATAATTTCTGTACAGGGTTAAAACCTACAGCCACATCTCATTGTTTTCACTTTTGGCTCTGAAATCGTTACATAAGAAACTAAGTTTCGTGCAATTACGACCAATTTTTATATAATTCTAATCTGATGTATGAAACAAAAGTTATGGATATTTTCCGCAGTCACCTATTTGAGATGAAATTATAGAGCCTTCAGAAACCCTAACTTCCTCAGATCATATCTCTGAAAATATATCGAACTAAGATCTGAAATTTTTACATGAAGTTCCTCCATATTTCATCTCAAATGTTTTTTTTTTCAGCATCTGAGCCTTCATAGAAATTTTTTTATAGAGAAAATTCCAAGATGACGTGTTTGCAGTAGAGAAACCCTAGAATCTAAAGCTATGATACCAAATGTTATGAAAACAACTCACAAAATAGAAGAAAAGATAGATCAACGACTTAGAAATCAACCTCTTCGAGGGGAAAACCTCCTTTACATTACATAAATGAACAATTATTGGATGATTCAAATGACAAAAGCTCCTTTCTATATATGAGAGTCCAAGGGGTTACAATATAATCCTATCCGACATAACAATAACAAGGTAAGGGCACAAAAATAACAAGAGTGGGCTTCTATGGGGCACAATAATAATAATATGGGGAATACATGGGTACAAAAATAGCAATAAGGGGGCTACACTAACAATAATAATAAGGGGATACACTAGTATTATAAGGACCTAGAAATTGGACCTCATAAATCTAACATCTCTAGGCATTGTAGGTCCTTCAAACCCCTTGGCCATATTTTCCTTATTGGTTTCTTTGATGACACCTCTATGGGTGGTATTTGTGATCAGGTGCTTAAAATTATGCTAAAAAATAAAAGTTGTTGGATCAGTGTGGAACCTGAATGAGCACGTAGATCTCTTCATTCTGAATATGGCACAACTTATTTCACAAAAAACCGACACCGTATGCTCCAAGAAATGCATTTTGTCCACTTTGTCAAATAGACACAATTTTGAAAAACAAATTGCAGGGACAACCTAGTCAGTAGTCCGTACTGCTGACTGTGCATGCATAGTGGTAGGTTGACTGGTCAACATAATTTTCTTCAAGCTATGGTTAGGTGCCAAGTGGCTCAATGATATTGGTTCATTTGTGGCAGTTTTCGATTGGTGGTTTGGTGGCCAACCAAAAGCTGCCATGTGGCTGAGCCATGGCCGCCACGTCGCAGACCGAGGGCCACCAATTTTTTTTGTTAAGTCTGAATGGAGAAAGCGAGGGTTAAACCCGTGACAAACTAACACCAAGCGTCGAGCCAAACCATTGGGCCACACATATGAGACTTAACATATCACAGTTGGCATATAGTTTTATTATAATGTTGATTTTGTGTTTGGGGGAGGGGACTAGGGTCTAGCCCCAACCCTGGTCACCGCCGGAGGTAGGACCACAGGCGAGAGGTTAGCCATGTGCCCTCACTCATAACCATAACATATAACGTTACCACTATATGTGACCATTCTGAGACTACAACAGAGCCGTAACCGTGGAGTCATAACCGCCAGGTGCCAACACCGCCAACATTGACCACGACTCTGTTGCATGTGCCCACAACATGAGTTTAAGTCCGGTGGTTATCTAAACCACCAACACATATTTTAAAATTTTTATTGAACAATATTGTATATGGTTATAAATCCGGGTATTAGGCTTCATTGGGAAAATTAGCGTGGCAACAATTTCGATTGATTTTCGTCAAAATCGGCACTCAATTAGCTGGACTACGGGAAAATTTGTAGGATGGTGTCAAATTTTGAGGAATTTGTGGAACGAATAGTGGTCATAACTTCTCTAGTTTTTGGCCAAATTCGATGCAGAAAGAGGCTAGGCAAATATTTTTAGGCATTCTGGAGCTAATGGAACAGGTTTCAGAGTTGCTTGAGCATTGTAAACACATGTAATCATACTTTTGAGCGTAATAGAATAGGTTCAAGCCATTGGAAGTTGGACCAAGGAGATGTAGCCCAGGTAGGTTGAAATCCTTCGTCATATTTTGTTATGTGACTATTTATGGTTATTTTTATGACTATAAGATGTTGGTGTTCAATGTTTTATTTATGTTAATTTTCTCATGAACTTCTCATAAAAACACATATAAACTCATGTTATACTTGAAATTAACCTCATCATCCTCCAGCACTTTCTTTAAATTATGAATTGGATCTTATCACGTCAAAACTAATATTCCCATTTAGATCAAGTTGGTATTAGAGCGCTAGGTTTACTTGTGCAAAGAGGATTTTTTTTTTTGCAAGTGTTTAAATGCTTACAAGGTTGAAGCTCAAGAGAGGAGAAGGAAAACTTGTGGGTGTAGGTTCTCTAATTGGAGCTTGGAGAAGGAGGGCACAATTGCCACAATTTCCACCAAATGTTGAACTCTAGTTGCAGTAGAAGCTTCAATAAGCATGTCTCATGAAGGAGGAATTGTGAACATGTCAGAGCATGAGAAATATTTTAGGAAGGATTTCTTTGACATGACAGAGATGGTGAAGGTCCTCTATGAGGAAAGGAAGACAACGTTGCAAGGTGAAACCTCCAAGCCTCCAAGAGGAGAGGGTTCTCTAGGAGGAGGAGGTAATGGAAATGGTGATAAGTCACCATCTACTCCACCATCCTCCTCACCACCATCTTCACCTTCATATTCATCCTCTTCCACTACTACAACTCTTACACATACTCATCAACCTACCTCAGAAGGAATTGGTAAACAACCCTTGTTAAAAATTGATATCAAATTTGAGCTACCTATGTATAATGGTGAAGTGAATTCAAAGAAGCTTGAAAATTAGGTTCGTTAGTTGGAGGTCTATTGCATAATTCAAAACCTTCAAGATGATGATACAAAGATACAACTAGCTTCCTTGAGACTGGAGGGTGCAACACTAGTATGGTGGGAATCCAAGACACAATATGAGATTAAAAAACATGGTAATATCTCACTCTCTTGATATAAATTCATTGTTGAAATTAAAAGACAATTTTACCCTCTAAAATATATGTAAAAAACCATCATGAATTGGCATAACTTCAAACAACTTAAGGGTCAAAGTGTGCAAGATTACACCCAAGAATTTAGAAAAAGAGCTCTTATGTTAGGCGTGTATTTGCATTCACAAGACACATTGTTGAATTATATAGGGGGTTTACATAGCTACCTAAGGCACACTATCCTTATGTTCAATCCCACTATCCTAGATGAGGTTTGTGTGCAAGCCACCCACCTTGAGGCAAGAGGGAAAAATATTCTAGAAGAGGGTAAAAATAAGCCATTTAAGGGTGGAGAGAAAGTAAAGGGAAAGAAAAATGCATCCATTAAAAAGGAAGGAGATAAAATGACATGCAAATTTTTTTCCAAAGGGGGTCATGATGAACCACTATTTGGAAGCTTCATCCAGAGATGAGGCTCAAGAAATTCAACAAAAAGGGAAAACAAAAAATAGGTGCAGGCACTCAACAAGATTTGGGATCCGGCTCGGGTGATGAAACAAAAATTACAGCGATGGTTATGAAGGGAAAATAATCCATTGCTAGCACTAGTTCATCAAATTGTCACACTAGTACTCCAAATGAAGAAACAATAATTGAATTATTTCATGTGAGGGTTATTTCAAAACATACAAAAATCGACACACTATTTGATAGTGGGTCTCAAGCCAATTAGATATCTGGAGACTTAGCCAAGAAACTTAATCTTGAAACCATTCCTCATCACAAACCATATCCATTGGGTTGGATATGCAAGAACACACATTTTCAACTTACAAGAAAGTGCATTCTTCGGTTTGCAATCACATCAAACTTCATTGACCAAGTTTAATTTGATGTTGTACCGCTTGACATTTCAACAATTGTTTTGGGTAGTCCTTACCTCTATGATAGAAAATTTATCTTCTATCGCCATGAAAACAAGTACCACTTGTTCAAAAATATTGTGGAGTATATTTTGAGAGCTCATCACAAGAAAATAAATATTTCAATAGTTAATCCAGGGCAAATGAAAAGACTAGGGAATTCAAGAGATAATTTTGTGCTTCTTATGATTAAACCAAAGAATGATGTTAATTATGAAGCATTCCAAGGTTGTGATCCAAAGTTTAAATCTGATTTGATTGAAGTGGTTAATCAAAATAATGATATGTTTCAGGAGCCAAAGGGGTTAGCTCCCAAGATTGTCCTATTCCTAACATTGGCATGTATAGGATCTCGGTGATGGAGAGTGCTGAAATCAAAAAGAAAATCCAAGAGTTGTTGGACAAAGGGATCATCCGACCAAGCACTTTTCCATGCGGGTCACCTATTGTGCTGGTGCCAAAGAAGGATGGAACATGGCGCATGTGCATAGATTTCCATGCATTGAACAAGATTACGGTAAAGAACCGTTATACACTTCCCATAATAGATGATTTAATTGATCAATTGAAAGATGCAAATTATTTTATTAAGTTGGACTTAAGGAGTGGCTACCATCAAATTATAATTGTTGAAGGTGACATTTGGAAGACAACATTCAAAACAAAGAAAGGTTTGTTTGAATGGCTTGTTATGCCTTTTAGTTTATGTAATGCTCTTGGTACACTCATGTTTCTGATGAATGATGTTTTAAGGTCATTTCTTGATGAGTTTTTCATCATCTGCTTAGATGATATCTTAATTTTCAGTAAATCACTTGATGAACATGTTATGCATGTAATAAAAGTACTTGATGACTTAAGGAAAGAACAATTTTTTTTGAAGATGTCAGAATGTGAGTTTGGTAAAAATTCTTTTGTGTACTTGGGGCATATTGTTGGAGGAGGTGAGTTGAGGATAGACCCCTCTAAGGTTGAGGTCATTTTGAATTATCCAACGCCCAGATAGTCACTATGGTAAGAAATTTTTTGGGAGCAACCCAATACTGGAGGAAGTTTATTGCTAACCTCTCTTTTATCACAAATCCTTTCCATGCATTGACTAATGTGAAAAATATCTTCCAGTGGGTAGGAAAGAATAAAAAATAATTTGATGCTTTGAAAGAGAAGACCAGTTCAACCTCAGTACTTTCATTATTGGACTTGAGACAACCCTTTGAGATTCAAACTGAGGCAAGCGACTATGCCATGGGTGCAGTCCTTATGCAACATGGTAAGCCCATTTAATTTCATTCAAAAAATTTCAATGGTGTGTTGATTAACTATCCTACTTATTACAAGGAGCTTTATGTGTTGGTTCAAAGTGTGAAAAATTGGAAACACTACTTGATGGGAAAGGAAACATCATACACACCGATCACCAAGCATTGTAATACTTGAAATCGCAAACTAAGTTGTAGCAGTCAAGGCATTGTCGATGGATGGGTTGCTTACAACAATTCCACTTGGTCATCAGGTATAAGAAATGTATTTACAAAAAGGTTTTTGATATGCTTTCTAGGACTATTATTAGTGCAACTACTTTACTCAAGAATAATCCTATTTTGAATGAAAGTTACGTTGAGAAATATGCATGTGATAACGACTTTCAGGATGTTTATGAAAACTTGATTCAAGGCAACCAAGTAGAGTAATTGGATTACCATGTACATAGTAACTTGTTGTATCATTTGGGAAAGCTTTGTATTCCACAGGGGGAGAGAGTGAATGTCATAAGGGAAGCACACACTTCTCTTATCTCTATACATTTCGGTGTAAGCAAAACAATGGAAAATATTCAGAGGCATTGCTATTGGCCTCATATGCTTGAAATTGTGTCATGTTTCATTAAAGTTTGTTCATTATGTGCAGTTAGTAACCCTAGCAATAGGAATTTAGGATATTACACAAAACTTACTATACCTCACGTCCATGGGAGAGTGTTTCTATGGATTTTGTAGGAGCTCTTCCCTTTTCAAAAAGAGGTCATGATTATTTTTATGTAGTTGTGGATAGGTTTAGCAAGATGTGTATACTAATGCGATATAAAAAGCAAATCACAACTAAACAAATGAATCACTTATTATTTCAGCATGTTTGGGTTCATTTTGGTTTGCCCACATCCATTGTTAGTGATCTTGATTCTCAATTTGTTGGGATTTTTTTATCAAGTTTGTGGGACTTAACAGACACTAAGTTGAAGAAGAGTACATCCCTTCATCCACAAAAATATGATCAAACCAAGGTGGTCAATCGAACATTCATACATATTGTTCGAGGATGATACTGTTAGGTTTACGTAATTTATTAGCAAAGTTGAAGTCCAATCAGAGTTAACATCATTTCAACAAAACTTTGGGATTCTAGGATCTAGCCCTCCTGAATCCGGAGAGGGATCTCTCCAATATGTACAAAGATGGATATTGTCTTTGAAAAGCTTAAGGTAATGATATTAGGCTAGTTATGAAGGCCAAGGGTTTTGTTTTGTTTTGGATGGTTGAGCATGAAATGTTACTTGAGGGAAAGTCCTAAGTGCAAAAAGTTTCAAAAGTGAGAAGTTGCAAGCAAATAGAACAGTTTTGGCAGATAGATAGATATAACGCTGGTTTTTAGTCCATTGGGCTATGGAGTCATATCTGGGCTTTAATTGAACAACAACATCAAGTGTGATCCAAGGGGCTAGTCATCTATGTCTAAGGATATCTTTAAATTTTGATTTATGGAATGGAGTGATACATCAAGAAGGGGAATTAAACAGATGCAGAACGAAGAGCAGCCTAGGATCTGATAAGTACTTTTAAACCAGTCAGCCTTTGACAAAAACTTTAAGAAGGACACGAAAGCAGACTAGGATCTGGTAAGTACTTTTAAACCAACCAGCCTTTGACACACTTCCAATAGAAAATATACAAAACAAGGGGAAACACAACGATAACACAGAATGGTCTAAGATCTAGCAAGTGCTTCTAAACTAGCCAGCTTTTAACACATTCCAAGGGAAACAATCTGTTAGTTATGCAGACAAGTCTGGGACCAGGGCTAACCATATCTTCCTTCAGTTCATCATCACATAACATATATTGAAAGTAACGTTCAGAAATAATATTCAGCTAGGACGATAAAATGAGGGAACGCCAGCATTCTCATGCCTAAACTGAATTAAGTCATTCCTGAATAACACAGATTGGAAGAAAACATTCAAATAAAGATTTCTCAGCCAGAGAAGGTTACTGATATACAGCAGGTCGTAACCCTGTTTAAACTGTTCTTTACAGTGGAGAATGAAACAACATGAAAACAGAAATAAAACAACAAGTTACAAATGAGAATAACATCACCGTCAATATAGATCAGGATCCCATGAAACAAATTTTATATTGATGTCAAACCAACTACAAACTTCAAGTCCAATGTTTCAGTTCAGCAATCATCTTCACTATTCAACCTAACTACTCTAGCACAAACAGAGCTTCAAGGGCCAGTGAATACTATGTACAAAAAGAAGTCTCAAGCTCAAGTGTATTTCAAAGTTCTGCAACCAACAACTCCTCATCTTATGTAGAAGTACTTATAGGAAGATGAGGAGGTGAGATTTTAACAAAATATCTCAAGGATAGTTAATGCAGAGTGAAGACTTCTCGGCCCTTTGAGAGGCATCGATTGGAGAAATTACAGGTGGAAGTGATGCATTAACTTTTACATTTATGATTTAAAACTCGAAGTGAGTTTTATTTGACTTTGAGGCTCATATGCTGTGTGAAATAACTCCGCAGACAGTTGTTGCATCAGTTTCCTATGGCGGAATTAACTCCCTGGCTGCGCTGAAGGTAGATATTTCTTTAAGCAATAACTTCGGCCTCTGTTTGAAAGGTTTGAGGCAACAGGTGGCTCTTTGTAGTAGCTGAGGAATCAATTTTCCTCAGTTGAAGCGGTGGAAACCTTTCTGTCATCAAAACATTTATGATTTTCTTTTTAAACTGTATTTTAGATTGGGGATTAGGCTTTTGATAACGGTCTTAGCCGTAATCCCCAAAAAACCATCTTCAATCTTTATCTGCTGTGCTCTGTCTTCAAACTGATACTCTTTAACTGTTTTTGAATTGATGTGCAGAGGCCGCGCAAGCCTTCGTGTGCTATCAATGCTCATGAAACATTGATTAAACTTCGAATCAAAACCTACAAATGGTTCCCTACGGTAGATCGTGGGCGTAGGAATCGTCATTCCCGCCTCCGACGTTTCTTTATAATACACATAGAACCATTGAAATCACCTTCAACAAAACACAAAACAATTAAGAAATCCTGCGTTTTTTGGGTTTAAACTGCTTCAGATGGCGGTGGAGGAGCGTAGCCGTTGGATGAAGACAAGCAACGGTGGAGATCTGCATAGAAAGGCAAAAAGGATAGCGGGAGAAGAATAAGGAGGAGCAGTTTTGGACCGTCCGATCTGGACACGTGGACGGTCCAGATCTAATCGGAGGGTCTCAATCGGGGGTGGCACAAAAAGGGGATGCGATTGAACTTTGCGATTGAGCCCTTTGCGATTGAGCGCTGGCCGTTTGATCTAAGGACCAGATCGACGGCGGGGAATGAATCGGAGGTAATCGCAAGGGGGTGAAACATTGCGATGCGATTTTGCGCGGACCGTTGGATCAAGGATTAGATCAACGGTCAAGAATAAATCGGAGGGAGAGCAGGATCGGAAGATCGGAGGTATGGACTACGATTGATCGGAGGGCACACTTGAAGCATTGCGATTGCGATCGGGCATTTGCGATTAGCGCTTGGGACTTATGATGAGGGCGTATTGGGGAAGTGGTTTAGGGCCTAGCCCAAGGGGCTTAGGTCCATAAAAAGACTTGTATTTTTATGATTTTTCACGGTTTTTTAATGAAAACAGAGGGTGCCGAAAGGGTTAAAAAGTGAGTTTTTAACCATGGGAAGGGTGATTTATGAAAGGAAGAAAGGAAAAGATGAATAAAAGAGGAAAAATATGGAAAAAGGGAAAGGAAAAGAAGGTTAATTTCGAGTGGGAGAAAGGGAAAAGGGATGGCTCTGTAGCAGCTTCTTTTTTGTATTTTCAGCAGAATTTTCAGAGTATGAGATGAGAACAACAATGAGGATTTTGGACAAAGGCAGAAGGCCTTCAAGGAGTCTTCAAAAGCCAACAATTTTTAGTGATGAAATTTGTTCTTTGAAGGCTCAAAACATATTTAGCCACCTTTGGGTATAACAAAATATTATAGGTGGCTAACAGTGGCTCCACTTGGGGATGGTGCCTTCTTTGAAGGCATCAATCAGCAGAATTAATAGGAAAAGTAATGAAGATTTTGGACAGAGGCATGAGGCCTAAAAGAGACTTCAAGAGCCAACAATTTTTAGTGATAAAATTTGTTCCTTGGAGGCTCAAAAAAGATCTTAGCCACCTTTTGGTATAACAAAATATTATACGTGGCTAACAGTGGCTCCACTTGGGGATGGTGCCTTCTTGAAGGCATCAAGAATTCAGACTTGATTTCTCTGGGACGCTGACTTGTGCCTGATCCATTGGGCTGTCCTTCCTTTACTGGATGATCTGGTTCTGAAAACATATTCAGCAGCCATGAAAATAATGGATTTTCATCTACAAGCTTTCTACCTACCCAATCCTACTGATCTAACATTTTTTCTTCTTAGAGTGCACTTGGATTGGCAAACTCTCTTACAACATTTTATTCTTTTGAAAGCATGAAATCTAATCTATTTATAATCCTTATTTCTCCCTGAACTCAGATTAAACAGTTGAGCTCAGATATTTCTCTACCTAGTCTACTGTTTGTTGGGATTAAACAGTCCAACAAACTTTCATTCTCTAAATTCTACAACAGAAATTTAAAAATAGTCAAGTCAAGATTGAGTTGTTCGACTTGCTATGATCTATGGCATAAAAACAAGCTACTCATAGATTATTATTTGCAGAAAATTAAATCAAAATGGAAGGCTTAAGATCTGAAAGTTTCTCATTATGGCCTTCTTTTCTTTACAACTCTGTTTTTAATTTTGTTTTGAGCTGTCTCTTTCTTGATATCTGATTCAGATTTTGGGCAAATAAGAACCAGTTTTTCTCTTTTATGACTCAGAAAAATAAAACAGTTTTGAGTCATCTCTCTTTGGAAACTTTGGTTCAGATTTTGAACATGTTTGAACCTTTAATTTCTATCCTAATCTATCTACCGATAAGCCAAGATTAAACAGTTTGGCAAATCAAATTCACTACCCTATCAGCAGAAAATTGAAAGCTAATTAGTCAAGATTAAACAGTTTGACTAACTAGAAGTGTGTTTTGCAGGAGTGGCATTTAAGCTTGCACACTTTCAGATTTATTTCTCTTTTTGGCATGAGGCTGTGCCTTTCTTGTTTTTCATTTATGCCCTCTTTTCTTTCTTTCTTTGTTTTTGTATTTTTTGATTTTTCATAACTTTGAATGCAATGATGGATGAAATGTTTACAATGGAAAAAAGAAAAAAGAAGGCTTAAAAACATATCATGAATCAAGATAAGTAATGCTTGAGTATCCTGCCATTGACTGGACCCCCAAACAAATCCGTTCCATCCAGCTCTTGTAAGAAGAATGCATTGTTTCCAGCAACTGAATGAATAGAGTAAGGGCCAAGCCATAGATTTTCAAATTTACCATGCTTTCCCTTATCTTCTCTCTTTGAATCCCACTTTAACACTTTGTCCCCAATCTTGAAATTGCTGGCCTTTGTTCTTCTGTCAAAAAGCTTCTTAATGCTGTCCTGTTTCTGCAATGTTTTGTTGTACACTTCCTCTCTGATTTGCTGAAGATGAATGGTCTGATTTATTCTTCCGATCATGTCATTATCTTCAGTCTGCAACTCTTGAATTAACTTCATAACTGGTACACCAAGGCTGTTAGGAAAAATTGCATCTGTACCATATACAAGCTAGAAGGGTGACATACCAATGGATTTTTTCAATGTTAATCTGTCAGCCCACAGTGCATGGATCAGCTTCGTGTGCCAAGACTTCTTATTGTCTTCCAACAGTTTCTTCATTATGTTCACTAAGCTTTTGTTGGAGGACTCTGCAAGTCCATTACCTTGAGGGTAATAGGCTATGGAGTGCCCTAGTGTTATCTGGTATTTATGACAGAAGTCAACCATTTTCTTGCTTCTAAATGCTGCTGCATTATCCGTGATGATCTTGGTAGGGCAGCCAAATCTGGAAAGGATATTGGTTTCTATGAACTTTATAATAACTGAATCATTGGCTTGCCTACAAGGAATGGCTTCTATCCATTTAGTGAAATAGTCTGTGGTAGTAAGGATCCATCTATGCTGGGCAGAAGATGAGGGATGGATTTCACCTATGAAGTCAAGTCCCCACTGTTGAAAAGGAGCTTCAACAGTGATTGGATGTAGAGGAAGGGGTAATAATTTTCTCTTGCCCTCAAACAATTGGCATTTATGGCAAGTAGTTGTCATTTTGTGAACATCAGGAAAAAGGGTGGGCCAAAAGAAACCAGCCCTCAAAATTTTGTTGGCTGTTGACTTCCAGTACAAATGGCCTCCACACTCTCCTTCATGAAATTCCCGCTTAATCTTCTCTGCATCAAACTCAGGCAAACATTTAAGCAATATACCACTAGCATTTTTCCAATAAAGACACCTATCTATAATGCAATAGTTTACTGCTTTCAGTTTTAAGAACCTTGCCTTCGTTTTCGATAAACCAGGAGGCATGTTTAAATTAAGCAAAACATAAACGATATCAGCATACCAAGGAGAATTCAGAAAATGGTTTTCAATAATGGGAGTTGAGAATTCTTCTTGGCTGTCCAAAGCATTAATCACATTAATATCAAGAACTTCAAAATTGGATTCAGCCATTAGTCTAGCTAGACCTTGGCCTTTGATGAGCTTAGTGGGTTTTATCTCTAAATCATATTCAAGAATAACAACAATCCACTTACCTCTCTTACCATCTGGATCCTGGGTTAGAATGTCTTTTACAACCGAATTTGGGACAAAGGCAATGATGTGTGAGTGAAGGATGTATACTCTGAAGTCTTTCAATGCTTTAACCAAAGCAAAAGCTTGCTTTTCCATAATATTATACTTCAAAGGGGCATCCCTCAATGCCTTGCTAAAGAATGCAATAGGCTGCTCTTGTCCTTGTGGATTTTTCTGTAAAAGGACAACAACAATGGTATGTTCTGATGCAAATGAGAAGATATAAAAATCTTTCGAAAAATCAGGGCTTATGAGAACCGGTGTTTTGGTTAATGCTTGTTTCACCAGCTCAAAGGATGTCTTTGCTTCCAAGGTCCATTTTATCCCTTGCTCCTTCTTCAACATGTTTGTGATATTTCTAAGGAGCTTTGCCAAGTTAGGGATGAACCTTCTCAAAAAGTTAATCTTTCCAATGAAAGACTGCAACTCTTTGATATTTCGAGGATGAGAGATTTGCAATATAGCCTCAATCCTCTTTGGATCTATCTTTATACCTTCTTCTGAAATAATGTGTCCAAGAAGCTTACCTTCTTGGAGACCAAATAGTGTCTTCTTAGGGTTTAAAGATATTTCAAACCTTTTGCACTTCTCAAAAACTTTTCTCAAATGTTCTAAATGTTCTTCATCTGTTTTTTAAAACACAGTGACATCATCTAGATAGATAATGATGAAGAAGCCCAATTCTTCCGAGAATGCTATGTCCATGGCTCTCTGAAAGGTTGCTCCAATGTTCATTAGACCAAAAGGCATCTTCACATACATGAAAGTGCCCCATGGAGTAGTGAAAGTTGTCTTTAATTGATCAGCAGGGTGAACTAAAATCTGATTATACCCTGAATAGCCATCAAGCAACGAAATCCTTTTAGACCCCACCACCCTTTGTAAAATGTGATCCATTTTTGGTAAAGGGTAGTTGTCTTTTAACGAAGCTTTGTTTAAGTCTTTAAAGTCTATACAAAGCCTGATTTCTCCAGTCTTATTCCTAACGGACACCAGATTAGATACCCACTCAGAATATCTAATAGGGACAATAATGCCAGCCTCATACATTTTCATGATCTCCTTCTGAACCAATGGAAACTGGACAGGGTTTATTCTGCGCAGTTTCTGTTTAAATGGTTTTTGGTTTTCTTTAAGAGGGATTTTATGTTGTATTATTTCAGTGTCATAGGATTTGAGATCTTCGTAACTCCAAGCAAAAACATCAGAAAATTCTTGGAACAGCTCTATGTATTTGAGTTTAATGTGAGCTGGCAAAGTTTTGGACAGTTTGATCATTTTCGGTTTTTCCTCACTGCCTATATTGCACTCCTCTACTTCAGTCTCTACAGGTTCTAGCTTTGGTTTATTGGCCACATCGTTAAAATCGAACAACTCCTCTAAAGGCGTTAGACCACTCGGAAAATTTTCATCTTTAGACGGCAGAGTTTGTAATTCTTCCGTTTCTAACTCTGCACTTAATTCTGTTTTGTTCCTAAGTTCGCTAGACAATAGGTTAATATTGGCAGGTTGAGGAGACGATTCTTCTTCACCAAGAAAGTTTTCTTCACTGTGGTCTGTATCATAATCTGAATCTGAACTGTGCAGTTCGAACTCATTTCTGAATTGCATGAAGTCTTCTATTTGTTTGTCATTGTCAAACACTTGCCAATATTTTTCGTTATCAGGCACTGTCGGTCTAAATTTTATCGGAGTTGTGTCGTCTCCAGTCTCATATGGCGTTAGACATGTTCTGGCCGCAAAGGCTAAATTGTGGGCCATAATGTTCTTTTTCCTTGGGATGAAACTCAGGTTTGACTCCTCAAATGTTGTCAACAGATCCATGACATCATTCCGATAGGCTCTAAGTCTGGGATGATTCGCATTATACTCCCCATTGACTTGCCTAATGATTAACTCAGAATCCCCGTACACATTAATTCTTCCGGCTCCTAATTTCTTCAAGAGATGCAAGCCTAAGAGAAGGGATTCATATTCTGCTATGTTGTTGGAACACTGAAAGTTTAATTTGCATGAGATGCATTCTGTGTGGTTGTTCTCAGTGTTAATGATCCAAACCCCTACACCAGCATTATTTCTAGTGCATGACCCATCAAAATACATACTCCATAAAGGACTGTCTTTGGTTTCGTCTGTTTGGCGATTGTCCTTTTTAACTATGGTGCCTTCTGACTGTTCATGATTAGCAGCACCCAATTGAATTTGTTTTGACTCCTCAAATTCTTCAATAGATTGAGGGATGTTGCCGGAAATGTTAGGGGTATTTTCTGGGTTGTTAAGTCCTAACAACAATGGGCCCATAACCGGCAAATCAAGACCTATGCTTTGTTTACTAATGTTTTCACATGTGGCAAACTGTTTGGACACTTCTGCGTTATTATACTCTTCTTCCCTGTCGGCCTTTAATTCTATTAAAGTGACTTGCTCACTAGGAGTTTCATTGTTAAACATGATAAAAGAATCAAGGCCTGTATTGACAGAATATATAGGAGAGTTTCATGGTCTGTCTTGACTTGTAACCGTGTATTGCATATGAGACTCCCCGTAAAGTCTTCTGGTCTGATTGAAAACCGGGATGGTCGCATATGTCATGTCCATCTGCATAGTCCCTTGTAACTTAGCTCCCCAGGATCTTGATAATAGCATTCCATACTTTGGGGGAACATCAGCCACAACAATGTCCATGAGTAAACATTTGGCTGGAATCTGGGCTAGGTTAACACAGAGGTCTTTGATCAATCCTAGACATTTTACTCTGTTTGAGTCAAAGGAGTATAGGTCTTTGTAGGGTCTGGTAATTTCTAAAACAAGGCTCTCCATCACAGCTTTAGGCATTAAATTATGAGAAGCCCCGGAATCATGCATAGCGTTGTGTAGAATTTTGTCATGAATGTTCAAACTCACATAAAAGGGAGGAACTGGTCCTTCTTGAAACTTCCCTTCAATCTTAGGGCCAGAAATCAACTCTGGTAGGTCGTCACTAAGATTAACGGTATCTCCATTTTCCTCTATATTTAAAGCCTTCAAAATTTGGTTCCTATATACATGTTGGGCAGCTAACTCAGTTAATGGAACAGAGATTTTGATCTTTAAGATTTCCTGTTCAAGGCTGAAAGGGGTTTGATTCTTTGAAGCACTTGTTTCAACCTTATTAGTTGTCACTCTATCAACAATTACAGCTTGCCGATTTGTTTTACTTGACACAACTGTTGTAGAAGGAGTACTAGCTGAAGTGTTAGTACTATTGATGTCTTCACTCTGTTTTTCAGAATTTTGAGTGTTTTTCTCCTTATCCTTATCAGAATTAACAGCCACTGTTTTGTCTTTTTGTTTGGCTGTTTTGGGTTTAGCTGCGGTGATGCTTTGAGAGGATTTGTCAGAGGTTTTGGTGTTGGGGGCTTGTTGACTGGTCTTGCTTCTAAGGTCATATTCTCTTTGAGGTTCTATGACGACATTTTCCATGTCCCGATAATAATTTTCATTATCATTTCTTTTGTCGTCGTAAGGTGTGTAAATACCTTGTTTATTATCATAATGAACCTCAAAGTCATCATCCTCTTCCCCAAACATGTTGATATCCTCTTCCTCTGCTATGTCTTCTGTTTGTTCAACCTCACTTACATAGTTTTGATGAAAGGGAGGAGTGATCTATTGATCATCTTGCCTGGGTCTATTTGGAGGTTGGTTCCTTCTAACATTCTGATTCTGGTTTCTATTTTGAGGAGCAGTTTGATTTTGATTTGCTTGTGCTCTCTTAATTATGCTCATCTCTTTCATCATTTCTTCCATCATTCTCTCCATATTTGAGCTTGAAGTGGAAGGGGTGGATTCCTCTCTAAAAAATACTCTCTTCTCGCTCTTCATTCTTGCTCTTTTCTCCATCAAGTTTACTTCCACAGAAAGAGCACCCCTTTGCATGTCTTCAAGAGTTGCAAAGACTCTTTCTCTAAGTGAATATGTCATGTCTGGATCAAACCCTTCAGGAAATTTGTTTAAAGTTGAGC
Source organism: Pinus albicaulis (assembly GCA_034641835.2). Taxonomy (NCBI): domain Eukaryota; kingdom Viridiplantae; phylum Streptophyta; class Pinopsida; order Pinales; family Pinaceae; genus Pinus; species Pinus albicaulis. Next base: position 1,396,304,276 of record CM076580.1, read on the forward strand.
CCTGAGGAGGTTTTAGTTCAGGGGAAAGTGCATTATAGACGCTGTTAAATCTGGTACAATAAGATTGTACACTTTCCCCAGGGTTCCTATGGAGATTTTTATAGTCAGCAAGGACTTGGAGAGGATTCTTCCTCACTTCCCATTTGTTTAAGAATGCTTGATGGAAGGCTTGGAGATCGTTAATACTATGGGGGGTTAAACCTTTAAACCATTTTCTTACTTCCCCCCCCAAACTTTGAGCAAATAGTCTCAACTTGACAGAGTCATTATCAATTTCATTTCTGTCAAAGTAGTCATTCATCTTGTCCACATGTTGAGATGTTGTTATGGTATTACTAGCATCATATAATGGAATTTTGGACTGATAGTCCTGTGGAAGATTAACTAATGGTACAGGAAGGACTAAGGGAGCATACCATGTTGCCATGGCAGGAGGTGGAGGTGGATTTACAGAAGGGAAAGTGGGCTGAGGTGAAGTGGTTTGAACAGTGGATGTAGGGTGAGTAGAAGTGGATGGACCAGGAGTAGACTGTTGAGATGATCTTGGATGAGAGACACCTAAATTGTGAAGGAAATGTAAATCAGGAGGTGTTGTTTCCCTGCTACCAGGATGTTCACTTGTTTCAGGAGATGAAAGTGAATATTCAGAGTCTAACTGGATTATATCATCAAATGACCTAGTCCTAAATGGGTTCACTAAGTCAGCTTGTGGTTGTTGCAGAGCTGAAAGATTTTCAGGGACTGAATTAGCTCTCAAGGGTGATCTGAAAACAATTAATAATTTAACCTTAGGAGACTTCCAAAGGATACTTTCTGGATTATCAACTATCTCAGGTGGGTTAGGGTCTGGATGGGCTCTAGTGTGAATCTTTTTAGAAGCCACTATGCTATGTTGTTTAGACCTAAAACAAGAGAAGTTCAACCAGATATGACAATCTTAGAGAGGTTCACCAATCTGTTTTTACGATTTCAAATCCCACAGTCTTCTAACTGAGTTTGAATGATTTTATAATGATAAAGGTTCTTCCCAGTGGAGTCTTAAGGTCTGTTCAGGATTGTGGAGTCGCCAGGTGGAAAGTTCAGAGTTTTTTCAAAGGGGTACACTATCCACCACAGTGTTTGTGAAACATTCCTTTCAAGGATATCTCAAAAACACAACAAACTCTAACCAGAGGTTGACTGGGAGGGCATTCACCAGATATGTCACCCCCAAAAGAGGATGAGACCCGGAGGCTACCTGGCCCTTTACAGCCTCTATCTAAGAGTATAAAGTAAAACAAATCAAAGACGTACAAAAGATATCAAAACTAGTGTTTTACTACCAATCCGAAATGTTTTTGGTATTTTCTAAATTGCTTTTATTCGTGGTTCGGAAGAATATCCTAACTTTGCCTCAAAACTGAGCTACGGTTATGAAACAAAGACAGTCTATCCTTATGGCTAAGCTAGCTGATTTTCCAAGGTTAGATAAAAACTCGAAAGAATCCTAGGGCTGACCTAGTTTGTCACTGATTCAATTGAGTTTCATCTTAATTACCATTTCTTGGTAGTGCTTGAAAAGGCTGCTTTTGACTCTCAAAATGTTATGAAGATTCTGGGTAAGGGTCCCCAGCGGAGTCGCCAGAAATGTTAGCTTCTGGTGGCTCAGCTGCAAAATAAAACAATTGTCATGGAACCAGAGATTCTGGGTTCGATTCCCCAGTGGAGTCGCCAGAAATGTTAGCTTCTGGTGGCTCAGCTGCAAAATAAAAAAATTGTCATGGAACCAGAGATTCTGGGTTCGATTCCCCAGTGGAGTCGCCAGAAATGTTAGGTCTCTGTAATTTATTAGCAAGATTGGGAGAGTCCAATCACAGAGTTAACATCATTTCAACCAAACTTTGGGATTCTAGGATCTAGCCCTCCTGAATCCGGAGAGGGATCTCTCCAATATGTGCAAAGATGGATATTGTCGTTGAAAAGCTTAAGGTAATGATATTAGGCTAGTTATGAAGGCCAAGGGTTTTGTTTTGTTTTGGATGGTTGAGCATGAAATGTTACTTGAGGGGAAATTCCTAAGTGCAAAGTTTCAAAAGTGAGAAGTTGCAAGAAAATAGAACAGTTTTGGCAGATAGATAGATATAACGCTGGTTTTTAGTCCATTGGGCTATGGAGTCATATCTGGGCTTTAATTGAACAACAACATCAAGTGTGATCCAAGGGGCAAGTCATCTATGTCTAAGGATCTCTTTAAAGTTCGATTTATGGGATGGAGTGATACATCAAGAAGGGGAATTAAACAGATGCAGAACGAAGAGCAGCCTAGGATCTGATAAGTACTTTTAAACCAGTCAGCCTTTGACAAACACTTTAAGAAGGACACGAAAGCAGACTAGGATCTGGTAAGTACTTTTAAACCAACCAGCCTTTGACACACTTCCAAAAGAAAATATACAAAACAAGGGGAAACACAACGATAACACAGAATGGTCTAAGATCTAGCAAGTGCTTCTAAACTAGCCAGCTTTTAACACATTCCAAGGGAAACAATCTGTTAGTTATGCAGACAAGTCTGGGACCAGGGCTAACCATATCTTCCTTCAGTTCATCATCACATAACATATACTGAAAGTAACGTTCAGAAATAATATTAAGCTAGGACGATAAAATGAGGGAACGCCAGCATTCTCATGCCTAAACTGAATTAAGTCATTCCTGAATAACATAGATTGGAAGAAAACATTCAAATAAAGATTTCTCAGCCAGAGAAGGTTACTGATATACAGCAGGTCCTAACCCTGTTTAAACTGTTCTTTACAGTGGAAAATGAAACAATATGAAAACAGAAATAAAACAACAAGTTACAAATGAGAATAACATCACCGTCAATATAGATCAGGATCCCATGAAACAACTTTTATATTGATGTCAAACCAACTACAAACTTCAAGTCCAATGTTTCAGTTCAGCAATCATCTTCACTATTCAACCTAACTACTCTAGCACAAACAGAGCTTCAAGGGCCAGTGAAAACTATGTACAAAAAGAAGTCTCAAGCTCAAGTGTATTTCAAAGTTCTGCAACCAAAAACTCCTCATCTTATGTAGAAGTACTTATAGGAAGATGAGGAGGTGAGATTTTAACAAAATATCTCAAGGACAGTTAATGCAGAGTGAAGACTTCTCGGCCCTTTGAGAGGCATCGATTGGAGAAATTACAGGTGGAAGTGCTGCATTAACTTTTATATTTATGATTTAAAACTCGAAGTGAGTTTTATTTGAATTTGAGGCTCATATGTTGTGTGAAATAACTCCGCAGACAGTTGTTGCATCAGTTTCCTGTGGCGGAATTAACTCCCTGGCTGCGCTGAAGGTAGATATTTCTTTAAGCAATAACTTTGGCCTCTGTTTGAAAGGTTTGAGGCAACAGGTGGCTCTTTGTAGTAGCTGAGGAATCAATTTGCCTCAGTTGAAGCGGTGGAAACCTTTCTGTCATCAAAACATTTATGATTTTCTTTTTAAACTGTGTTTTAGATTGGGGATTAGGCTTTTGATAACAGTCTTAGCCGTAATCCCCAAAAATCCGTCTTCAATATTTATCTGCTGTGCTCTGTCCTCAAATTGATACTCTTTAACTGTTTTTGAATTGATGTGCAGAGGCCGCGCAAGCCTTCGTGTGCTATCAATGCTCATGAAACATTGATTAAACTTCGAATCAAAACCTGCAAATGGTTCCCTATGGTAGATCGTGGGCGCAGGAATCGTCATTCCCGCCTCTGACATTTCTTTATAATACACAAAGAACCATTGAAATCACCTGCAACAAAACACAAAACAATTAAGAAATCCTGCGTTTTTGGGTTTAAACTGCTTCAGATGGCGGTGGAGGAGCGTAGCCGTTGGATGAAGACAACCAACGGTGGAGATCTGCATAGAAAGGCAAAAAGGATAGAGGGAGAAGAATAAGGAGGAGCGGTTTTGGACCGTCCGATCTGGACACGTGGATGGTCCAGATCTAATCGGAGGGTCTCAATCGGGGGAGGCACAAAAGGGGATGCGATTGAACTTTGCGATTGAGTCCTTTGCGATTGAGCGTTGGCCGTTGATCTGAGGACCAGATCGACGGCAGGGAATGAATCGGAGGTAATCGCAAGAGGGTGAAACATTGTGATGCGATTTTGCGCGGACCGTTGGATCATCGATTAGATCAACGGTCAAGAATAAATCGAGGGAGAGCAGATCTAAGACGTGAGGTATGGACTGCGATTGATCGGAGGGCAGATTTGAAGCATTGCGATAGCGATCGGGCGGGGGTCGCGATTGGCGCTTGGGACTTATGATGAGGGCGCATTGGGGAAGTGGTTTAGGGCTTAGCCCGAGGGGCTTAGGTCCATAAAAAGACTTTGTATTTTTATGGATCGCGGTTTTTAATGGAAACAAAGGGTGCCGAAAGGGTTAAAAAGTGAGTTTTTAACCATGGGAAGGGGTGATTCTACGAAGGGAAGAAAAGGAAAATATGAATAATAGAGGAAAAATATGGAAAAAGGGGAAAAGGAAAAGAAGAGTTGAATTTTTGAGTGGGAGAAAAGGAAAAGGGATGGCTTTGCGGCGAGTTTCTTACGGGAAATCGGCGAAATTAATAGGAAAAGTAATGAAGATTTTGGACGAGAGGCATGAGGCCTAAAAGAGAGACTTCAAGAGCCAACCAATTTTTAGTGATAAAATTTGTTCCTTGGAGGCTCAAAAAAGATCTTAGCCACCTTTTGGTATAACAAAATATTATAGGTGGCTAACAATAGCTATGCGATAGCAAATTGAATAAAATACCAATGCATTGGCCAGCAACCCACAGTTCTAAAACGAAAAACAAAATCTATAACATCATGGTAGAAACCCTTGACGGGAAGTTTAGGAGCTAAGTGGGAATTCACGGCTGAGTCGACGATGCTCGTTCACGCCGAGAACCTCAGCGTAACGAGATCCCAGAAAAATCACCAACTCAACCCTAGAAACCCTTTGTTTTCCTGCACGAAGAGATATGGAAATCACCAATAGATACCGTATACAGCCAAGAAGGAAGCGAGTTAATGAGTTGTAACCCCTTACCTTGCCACTTCCGAACTCAACCGAATCTGCGCAATTGAACCAGGTAACTGAGTGGGTTTCGTCACTCTAGTTGGGTCACAGACCTATCCGCATCTTCGTCCTAAAAATGAAAGAGTCGAAAAAGAAAACAGATATTCGAACCATACTATAAGAAACCAGAATAGGATAAAACGGAAAAAGAGAGAAAAACTTCGAAATAGAGTATGCTTACCTACAGCGCTTCCCCTATGATAATATCAGTCCGAAATGGTCGAGAAAAACAGAAGTCTGGGCATAACAAAATAGCCACAAACCAAATCAGCTGTCTAGACATCTATATTGGCAATGCTATCAAATTCTCTTTGCTAAAATAAACATTCAACTTACCCAAATCGCGAATGCAACCACAGGGATTGAAAAAGAGACCAGTAGAAGCGGATAACGAACTGTTGGATACGCATACCTGAAGTGTCAATTTACATGACAGATAGTGGCCGCGAAGTCCAACACAAGAAAAACCCTCATCCATAGGCGCCAGAGCTGAGAAGGGGTTGGAATTACCCGAGCTTATGTAAAACACTTCCGGGTGAACCTTAAGAACGCCCAAACGCCATCACCGTCCATCTGTCAGCAAGGCAGCTCGAATGAATCCCTATGAACACTGGAAACCTCTACATACACCGCATTCAGTACTCATGGGATGGATAAACAAATAGAACTTCACGTTATTAACAGTAGTCGGGTACCACAAACTTAAAAAAATGCAGGTCGGTAGAGTTATTTCAGCAGCGTGACCGATGTAGGAATCACACCCGAGGGTCGGTCAATTAATGGTGAACATAGAGCGATGGCCACAAGTACCCTCGTGGCACCTTGAGGATAGACGGAGCTTGAACCATCCGGCTACGCTCGTGCCGAGTCTCAATCCTGTCGCGGGCGAAAAGAAAAACAAAAACCATAACATTAAATTATGTACTGGTAAAATGAAGGCTTGGTCCAGTTGACAGCTGTTCTCAGTCAGCAGAACAATCGAAAATATATTTATTTATATAAACATGAGTACGGATAGGACAGGGTCATACGTATGGCTCTCGTTTTGTATCAAATCGCAAAAATGAACTTTGGAAAATATATTACCACAAGGGCAATCGAACCCATATTTCAATAAGATGTGTGTTACCGCCAACGATGAATGCACCCATAGACTTGTTAAGTCGATCGACCTTAATGGTAGGGAAAAGTATTTAAATACATTATTCTTAATTGGAAAGGGAGCATCATATATAAGGCAATGTGAAAGTATGGGAAATGCAACAATGGATGTACATTTTTCGTAACTGAAGGAAATTCAGGAGATTTCGTTGTATGACAAAAATAAAAATAAAAATAAAAAGATTATGTTAATATGTTACCTTGTGTACTTGGGGTAATAAAATAGGCGAGGTCATGAACTGAAGAAGGATAGGTAAAGAAGGTTAATGAGTTATAAATTAGGTCAAATTTCAAGAATTTTTTTTTTTTTATTAACGGGAGATGTGGCAGTTTCCATCCTCAAATGAATTCCATAAAATTTGAACTAAAACATGGTGTGATCTAAACCCCACTCAAACCAACAAGTTTAGTCTTCATGATAAATTTAAATTACTAATCAATAAATGTACAACCAATGATAACAAACATGTTTCCTTAAAATAAATTTGATATGATTTTACCGTGGTTTAAATATGCAATTTGATTCCCCGAGGGGTAGGTGTGAGGACCACCAGGTTCTCATATATTGCAAGTATCCTAGCTTTTATTGAAAACCAATATGAAATTGCTCCCACGACTATTACACTCCAATCCATATGATTCAACCATCTATCTTTTTATTTGGTAGTTAAGTTTAGCCTGAGCTTGAGCTAACCTATTTATTAGATGGAAGAATATAGATCAGCCCATTTATTGGATCGTAGAAGAAAAAACCACCCACCCACAATGGGATGCTTATCACTAGGATCATGCGAGGATTTGGAAGGTTTGGACACCCTTTGGGAATTTAATTCTCCAAAAGTGGCTTCCATCCTCAACCCCTCACCATAAGGTTTCAACCTATGACCTGGTTGAAACTAAACCCCATGTAAACTAATTGGTCTACACTTCATGGGTTAATCACCTAGTATCACCCAATATCAAATGGTGATCTAGAACTTACATAGAGAACAAAGAGAACACCTCCCAGCCATAAAATCTCATATGAAGGAGCAACCTGACACCACAATAACTGCGTAGCATTAGGTTCCAATGTGTTACATATATATTATTAACCAATTTTAAGGTTGGGACAAACTCCAAATTGGTGTATGAGACCCCCTTGTTTGTGGGACAACGGACTCACCTCCTCGCAACCATTTGCTTGCCAAGATGGGAAGGCTCCTAAGTCTAGGAAGACATATATACTAACCATTAGGCCCACTTAGGAAAATAGAGAATGCTAGTCTTTGCATACTGGTTACAAAGAAACAAAAAACAAAAAAAAATTTAAAAAAATACAATTCTAAAATACAATTAAATCATCAAATGCATTACTCTTAATGCTAATTCACAAATGCATGACTTTTCACACTCTTAATTCTAATTCACATATGCATGATTTTTCACACACTTAACTTAATTTCATAGAAATAAATTTAAATACTAAAAGAATATATAATAAATAAAATAAGATTTCTAATTTTATAAAATTAAAAAGTTAGAAAAAATAATTAAAAATATCTTACATCTATTTTTCAATAAATAAATAAAACAATTATTTCAAAATACTTATCAATTTTTGTTTATTTAATTTATAAAATGTTTTTAACAATTAAATCTTAAGTTTATATAATTTACATACATTTTAATTTTAAATATATAAAAAATAGAAATTTATAATTTAGATGCATATATATAAGCGTGTAATATACAAAAAGTCAAGAAATACATTACCAATAGGAGGGCTAGGTAAAATAGTTTCCACATGTTACCTGCCCTGCCCTGTCTGGTTTTCATAATTATGGGCACTATACCATAATTTTGGTAATTATGGTGCAATAAAAAAATCTCAAAAGGTAATGAAAGCTACTGATAGTGCCTGTTGTTAATGTCTTTTTACTGTGTTTATTACTATTCAGAGACTAGTAATCCATTCTAAGAGCGTGGAATTCATGCCGAGCTTCTATTTCTCGTTGTTCGCTTTCCTCGGAAGTGTGCTGTGGATGGTGTATGGCGCTCTCAGCAGAGACATTCTGATAATGGTAATGTAATAATTAAATTGTTGTTACGAGTTTATATGTTGAAATTCATGTGATCAGTTTATTTGACCCAACAATATCGCGCATTAAGAACCGTTAATTTGAAGCTACCGCTAAGTTATTTGTTGCTTTCTGTGTACTTCATATTTTGCGCAGGCACCAAATTTTGTTGGAGTGCCATTGGGGTTGGCTCAAATGGTCTTATACTGTTTTTTATCGCAACAAAAAAGAGGCCACGTGTTGAAGATGCAAAACTAGTGGATGGAGGCTGGCCAGTGGAACCGAGAACGGAGAAATGCGAGGAAAAGAGTGAGGAGGACAAAGGAAAATGTCAATCCGATGAACCAGACATCGAAATGCAGTTGAACGTATGAGCAGGGGAGGGGGTGAAACACAACTCTGTTCAACATGCATGTTCATAAGCATCTTCATCGAATTGTTTCATCCGCGATTACTGTTTATACCACTAGCTGTCCAAAAAATATAACAATTGATAATTATTATCCGTGTATGCATCCGCATCTCTCATTGTTTCATCCTTGATTACTGTTTATGCATCTTTAGTGACGTGAAGAAATTTCGGTATGAGAGCCAGATGTTTAGAAAAAACAAATTTTAAATTAAAGTACCATATTATTTATCAAAACACTTATCAAATTTCGCATGAGTTATCAATTTGGGATGATTTATCAAAACTCTTATATTTCAGAATTGAAGCGTTAAGAATCCCTAAAATACCATTTAATAAAGTAGCTTACTAGTTGAATAAGGGAATTAAAACATTTACGAGTCATTTTTTTAAAAGTTAAAAAAATAAAGGCATATATGAAAATGTGTAGATGATACAATTAATAACTAATTTATTTTTTCGTTTAAAATAAAATCAAATATTGCATATCGATAAGAAATGTATATATGAAAATGGGTAAATGATAGAATTAATAAATGTTTCTATTTTATTTAAGAGAAAATCAAATATTTAGAATTACAAATATTGACAAGGAAAGTGTTTAATTTGATAATTATAATTATTGGTGGTGGTGGTGGTGGTTAACATCCACTGAGACCAAACTTTGGTCTATCGACCTAAAGAAACAAATTATTTAGTTTATTTTAAAATTGTACTTCTATGCTTAAAGAGCTTGGAGAGAAGTGTCTTGAGTTCACTATAATTTTGACAACAAAGATTATGAAACTGATATCTAATGTGGGTGTACGCAAGACACTTTAAGAGAAAGTGATTTTCATCCTCAATGTTCATATTCTCACGAGATAGCAGATCCTTTCCACCCATGGTGTTTTAGGAACTGCCCAACAATCTGTTTCACTATGGAGCTCATGAGAGTTCGTTCTTATTTTGGTTATTTTAATTTTTTTCTTTACACATGTTAAAACAAAGAGATACTTGGAGCTCATGAGAGTTCGTTCTTATCTTGGTTATTTTAATTTTTTTTCTTTGAGCTAGTTAAAACAAAGAGATACTTTTGATCTTCTAGAGTAGGGTTGATGACCTCCTTATAATATCTTAATTTTCTTTTAGTCTCTAAATCTTTCTCATACCTCATTTTCTCTTTAAACTTAGAAGTAACAATATTTTTAACGCTATTAATATTTTTTCAAAGAAATATTTTCGTGGATCTCCCAATGGTTTTGCCCATGCCCTCGTATATTTATACCAACCTCCTTTGAGCCTTAGGTGGTTTTGGTTTGGAATTTAAAGCTAGCTTAGGAAGTCTATGCTCTCCCATGTTATTGATTTTGTGCTTATACAACGAAGCCTAGTCATAGCTAGGCTCTCGATAGGGGGAATACCCACTTCTATAAGGAGAATATGATAGGGTGTATTACTTTTAATTTTGAGGTTATACGTTATAAAACGCTTCTAGATTTTCTCAATCTTTCTCCAGGATTCTCTAGAGATGTTGCTAACCCAAACCTCACATACATACAGGATATCATGAGTGACTAAAGTTTCAAAGAGGAGATTTTTTTTATCCCATATCACAAGGTTTTCCGCTTTACAATTATTTTCAAGACCAAAATAAGCTTTCCACCCTCCATTAATCCTCTTCTCAATGCTATAGTTCCAGTTGAGCTTGTGATGAATATCAATTCCTAGGTACTTGTAAGAAGACACTTACTCCAAGTTTCTATTGTCATATGAAAAAATTAGCGTAAGTTTCCTTCGTGGATTTGGTAATCATAAATTTTGTTTTATCGGTGTTAGAAATCATATCCATGGTAGAGCATAAATCTCGAAGAAGTCTTAGTTGCTTATTAAGACTAGATGGACACCTTGCCCGGAAGAACAATATCATTAGCATAGAGAAGAAGGATAATGACTATTGCGAGCTAAGATCGTGGCGACACAACCTTCTTCCTCTAAGCAACCTTCTACCTTATCGATGTAAATGCCAAATATGGTAGGGGAGAGGGGGGCAACCTTGTTTAACTCCGATATTACACTTAATGTCTTGCGACCACCCCTCATTGCTCTTAAACTTGCAATTACCTTCTCTTATAACCTTATAGCGACATCTCTCAACTCGAAAGGAACCTTTAGCTCTTCTAATCTATTCTATAGGTTATTTCTAGGCAATGCATCGAAAGCCTTTCTAAAGTCCACAAAGCAACAAAAGAGATTGGATTTATCATTACGACATTCCTCCACAATGATCCTAAGCGTAACGAGGTTGTCCGTTGTTGAGTGTTTGCCTTCTAAAACCCGCTTGGCCTTTAGCCCACTTACCTTCACTTTCAAGCCATATGCTCATCTTATTTTCCAAAAATAATATCATATAACTTGGCTAAGAGAGGGCTAATCATAATAGTCAGACAATTAGAGGGGTTATTTGTATCTCCAATTTTAAAAATACGAATAATGAGGTTGTGAGTCCATGGTTTGGGGAACCCTTTCTTGATTGCTTGATTGAAAAGCTTGGGGGTGTGAGGGATGAGGACAGGACCTCCAATTTTTTAAGGTTTTCTGCTTGGTAACCTTCAATGTCCTTATCTTTTCCATTAGCCACGTGATTAACCCCAAAATCTATGTTTTCTAATGAGAAAACTTCTTCCATTGTGACCAGGGGTTTCAAAGTTATCTATGACATTTGGAGATTCATAAAGTTTTTTTAAGATAAGAATTCCGGATGTGTAAAGAAATTCTTTTATTATCTCTTTTTTTTCTAGTTAGTTTTTTATAATTAATATATATTGAAAAGGAAAGAGTGAAATGTGAAAATAATAATTATTAATGTTATAGATTAGAATGAATTTAAATTTGATAAAATGTTATAGTTTGAAATAAATTTAATTTTCATAAATCGGTATATATATATATATATATATATATATATATATATATATATATATATATATATATATATAGTGTAGAGAGTTGTGAGATGTCTTTTACAGTACGGGTATGAGGGAGGTGTGTTAATCTTAAATTGATCATTTTTTTTAATAAATAAAATTAAAATAATTTCTAAATTATAAAGAAATGTTAGGTATAGTAGAAAAATAAAGGTGAATAAATATATTTGGTTAGTTTTAATTAAACTATTTATAAAACTATAATAATGTCTATCTTATTATGTTAATTCATAGAAACGATAAATTATAATGTATAAGGAAATCTGACCTTGGTGGTTAAAATGTAGAATTATGTTAAAAAAATAATAATAATAAAAATAATGTAAGTAATAAAAATTTATTTTTTTCACTCCTCTTGTAATATAGCATCTAGGCTGCAAAGTATTTGCCCATCTCTCGAAAATTACAACAAAGTGTAACATGCAATTTTGTTTTCATTAATAAGATTACGAATTTTTCCTTTGTGAGAAAAAAATAAAAATATTAAATGGATTCAATTCAGCTTTCTATATTATAAGTTATAAATTCAATTCAACTTTCTATAACAAATACATATCATGGTTTTTTTTTCAAGCATTTTTTTTAATGAATTTTGTTAAAAAAAATGATAGATATTTTTAAGAATAAGTTTAAGAAAAGTAGTCGTTTGTAAAGTTCAAGTTTCTATAAGTATTTTGGTGTGTTGAATTCATTGATGCGATTTAAAAACATATCTGAAACAACAAAAAATCAAAATCTAATTTAAAATTGTATTTCTAGATTATCAAGGAACAAACAATTTTGTCTATTAGTTCAATTACACCATAAAAATGTACATATCACATTAAAGTAAATTTAAACTAGAAATTGCCCCATATGTTGTAAAGGAAACGCCATAAGGGTGTTGTAGCATATGAAAGGGTAGCATAGAAGAAAGAACCAAACATGTAGCCACTAGTATCTCTAAAAAGGGAAGAAGGCTGACGGACTATAAGAAAGACATGCCATTAGACGATTAAACTTGCATGTTGGTCCAAACTTACATATACCATAGTGGTTTTAATAGGTTCTAGTCCATCATTTAGGAGGAATGCAATTATTTCTCATATTGATGTTTTTAGGTTGTTTATTTACTCTAATATAATGTAACCCTTTATCAAACTCGTCCCTTACATCTATTGCTTTCCCACCTAGAATTATGTTTTCTACACATCCTTTTCTTAATTCCTCGTTATGTAACTTAACAATAGAGAAATTCCTATTAAGAAAACAAAAAATAGGATAAGGATCATCAACCAAATTTAAATGGTATTTCTTTTTTCATTTGATGAAGTTATGCAATTAATAAACTTCTATCTTTCTTGAGTGCCCATGTTTTGATGAAAGCATATGTAACTTGTCCAAATTTTGTATTCCCCTATCAATAAAATATTGGAACCATGATTTTTTATGCTCCAAATAAATGAAAACAAGTCAAGGAAAATGGTTGAATGTAATTATTTTTCTATAATCTCGGGAATTGCATCATTGACATGACAAGAGTATCCATCGTATCCGGTTCTCTTTTTTTTCGTCATCTATTGTAGTTTCCAAAGAATTCATTGTTGCATCATTGACACGAAAAGAGTATCCACCATATCGAGGTTCTCTTTTTTTGGTTATTTATTGTATTTTCCTAACAATTCACTTTTTTTATTTTCCAAAGAATTCACTCGTAGAGATAGCAAAAGATATTTTTCCTTAGCAATTATTGAACAAAGACCCTCATTTGGTTTTTTTGTTTAAACATCCATACTTATTTTCACAAGAAAGGCTTTTTGTTTAAAGTATTTTCCTACTTGAATGGTTGGAATTTATCCACACCCTATTTGTATATGTTAAATTTATTTGGGATTCAATATTTCTTACAACTGATATAGCTCTCTTGGGTTTCATTTAGATCCATTTACATTGTTCCCCAATTCAAACCCTAGCAAACATTTGTATCATTCTAATTTGTATTAGTTTGTGCATTGGATCATCTCGATCATATTGACTTGCATCCAATGATTTTGGATAAATTATAAGAATATCAAGTTGAAGCTAAAATATGAATCTTTTGAACTCAAGGGTGTTGAAAATATCAAATTACCATACTCTACCATAAGTATGGTAAATTTGAATAATGAACATCCTCACATTTGGTCTTTGAATCCTAAAAAGGACTATGAGGATATACTAGGATACCAAAGCCCTTTTAATTAGTGATATCAAGAACCCATGAACAAGTGATTAAAGTTTCTTTAGAAATTTAAATGTTTGTCCAAATAAAAATCTTCATGAGTTCACTTTTAAATAATAAAGTTTTAACTACGAACATCCTCAATTTGTAAAGGTGGACTTTAATACTTTCTCAACCTCTACATTTTTTTGTAAGCTTGGTAAGACTACATCTTCATCATGTCCAATATGAACGTGTGACTTCACTTCAAGGAGTGCCTTAACACAACAACTTTGGATCACCATCTATCCAAGACCCCCCCCCCAATACCCCCCCCCCATGGACTTAATGAATACATATGACACTTAAAACACAAATTCTAAGAGGAAGACAAAGCAATATTCATATCAAAATTACAAAAGCTCTTGTGTGGTGTGAATTCATGTCTCTTATTCTTTGCATTTACTATTCTATCTGCAATTGTTATTTATCGTTGGAAGATTAAATTATTTTAAAATATTGCTAATGAAGAATAGGAATTGTGGTAAGAGTGATTGTAACAACATATAATTGTGGTAAATTAACAACACCAATGTACCATTCAATTTATTACCACAACCTTAATCAATGACATAAGAAATCAAACACAATATTTATAATGAAAAGAAAATATAATATTAGGAGAGAAATGCACTATTAAGAAGGCACAATACTCATCTTTAAATGTGTAATTACAATTTCATATGACTATATGACTATTTATAGTCCAAAGTCATTCCGCAATGTTAATTGGTAAAATCAGAATTGATTGACATTATATGCATAGTTACTTCACACAATAAATATATATATATTTTTTGAAAAATATAATACGTTGCTAATTTACTTTAAATATAAAATTTCTCAATTTTCAAATAAATATAACAAAATAAAATATCTTTTTACTCATATTACATATTTTAAATTAAAATAATATTATATATTTGTTTAACTAGCTTTTAATTACATTTACAATTTAATATGCTTTATGAAAACATTGTTTATTATTACTATTATTTTAGTTATAGTTATAAAAATCTAAATAGAAAACATTTTTTTCCCATTCACAATAATACATATATATATATATATATATATATATATATATATATATATATATATATATATATATTATAAGTATTTTTCTTATTTCTCTAAGTTTTAATTTTATTTTATGGATATTCCTACTCTATCTTTCCAATTCTTAAATATATACAATACTCAATTACTTGAAATAAAAGTAAATTCCCAAAAATATAAAGTTGATTTCACCCATACAAATACTTGGACTTTACACATTTAACAAATACTTAAATACATACAATACTCAATTACCCAAAATAAAAGTAAATTCTCGAAAATATAAAACTCACTTCACCCATACAAATATTTGGACTTTACACATTTAACCAATAACAAAATGGCCAAGTTCAAGGAAAAGAATAAATGGGTATAAAGTGTAAAACTGATCTAACGAAGACAAATACATGGAATTCACACATTTATCAAATAGAAATAGATAATTCTTAATAAAATATAAAATAAATAAATGTTTTCCAAGCCTTTATCAATCTTGCAACCCATGATAGCTTAGCTTGCAAGAATACATAGAGGAGATTTTTTGAAAAGGTGCATATGGTGCAAAAGGCACCGTTTTCAAATAAAACTACCACAACCATATAACTGGAATCATCGCCAAATGAAAAGCAAAGATTCAGTTCATTGCCTTGTTGTAGCAACCATAGCATGGACCCAAAACAAATTAACACAAGGAATAAGAAAATAAAATTTCCAGAATTTAGAATGGAAGCACTGCCAAATGAAAAACAAAGTTTTAGTTCATTGCCTTTTTATTTTTTTCTGTAGCAACCGTAGCATGGATTGAAAACAAATTAACCCAAAAGAATAAGAAAAAGAAAATTTCCAAAATTTAGCATGGAAGCGACGCCAAATGAAAAACAAAGATTCGGTTCATTGCCTCTTTATTTTTGTTGTAGCAATCGTAGAATGGGACGAAAAAAAAATTAACCCAAGGAATAAGAAAATAAAATTTTCAGAATTTAGCATGGACCAAAAACAAATTAACCCGAGTCAAAAGTTTAAGGAATAAGAAAAAGAAAATTTCCAGAATTTAATTAAAATGAAAAAGTTCGGAGTAAACTCACAAACAATAAAGCCCGGAAGAATAATGCTCGTCATGTCTCGAAAAAAAACCGCTTTCAAATAAAGCTACCACAACCATATAAACCTAAACCCTTCCAAATAAAAAAAAACTAAGATTCGAGTTCATTATAATTGGACTAGAAAAAACCACTACTAAAACAAACTAAGATTCATTTCATTATAATTGGACTAGAAAACCACTACTAAAATGAAAAGCTCACTTGTAAACACCCACAAGAACAATAAAGCTTGTCATGTCTCGAAAAAAGCCCACGCATTTCAAATACAGGTACCACAATCATATAAAAAGGAAGCCACCTGCAAAATAAAAAAGAACAAAGATTCGAGTTCATTATAGTTGGACTAGCAAACTGCTGTGAATTAAAGGAAACAAGAACAGCAATGGTTGTAAGAAGTTACAAATTCACACAATAGGGAGGAAGGGCTTACCGAAACGGCTTAACTATTTTTTTATTTTTTTTTTTTTTTGTATTTATAAATTTTAACTATTAGTTTGTTAGTTTGTGTATTTAAATATTAACTAATGTTTATATTATGGTGTAAAATTTTTAAATAGTATAACATTTTATCTAATCGTGCAGATTTGTGCGAGTGGCATCTAAGAAAGTTTTTTTCAAATAATAACGCCTTACGACATAATAATAATAATTCACATTGGTAACCATTGATATTTTAAAACATAAAATTAATAAATTTAATTAATGAACATATTATTAGAAATAAATATATTTCTATAATTGCATATAAAATATAAATAATAACTCAAAATTAAGATTAGTTTTACCATATGAATTAAAGTATTAATTCATATTATTATATTTCAAAACTTTATATTTAAATTTAATTAACAAATATATAAAAATTTAACACTAACGATAAAATTATATATAAAACATTAAATGAATTAAATTTAAAAAATAAAAAAATATCTTCGAGAAATAATATATATATATATATATATATATATATATATATATATATATATATATATATATATATATATATAGTATATATATATATATATATATATAGGCATATGCATATTACATTAAAAAAAATAAAAATTTTAAAAATAAAAAAATATTGTGAAACAAAAATTCCATATATATATGGTTTATATGTGAAAGGAAAATTCTAAGAGTATAGATATGTAAATATATGAGTGACTAGGGGGTGTTTTATATATATATATATATATATATTAGCAATTAGTATAGATATATCTTAACTCCACATTTATTAAGAGCTAAAAGGAATAGGGGCGAGACATTCCTAAAAAAAATTGCACCATGAGGGTTACATCCTTTTGAGCTCTCGGTAGATATACACTTAATAGAGCTCCATGCTAGTTGATATTACAATTGAGTGTGAAGGAGACTTGGTAAATGTATTTTATTCACACCCTCAACAACAAATAAAACATTTTAGTCCATGTAATAATTACATGTAGTTATATAATTTTATATCAATTTATAGAGAGATAAAAAAAACAAAATTATATTTTCACTTTTTGAGTGTAATGAAAATGTATAGTTCTTTTTCCTTGATTGGGGTGTAACAGGGGGAGGTTGGAGCCTAACCAATGTGTTGGTGACCATAGCCTATCGCATGGGGAGGACGACCAACGCGTGGAGAGAGCATCCAAGTGACAGGGAGGATAACGAGATGACGGGACCTCCGACACCAAACGTCATAAATGAGAAGTACACCCATGCTCCGAGTTTGGGTCGGCCGATAGAGGGTCTGTCGGGGAAAGTTTTGGAAAAAAGAGCAGGGGGGAGCAGTAATATGCATGGTAATGTTTGGATTTGTGCACTTTGTGGTTTTGTTTCGAAGTTGGTTGCGCCCTGCGGGGATTTTCTCCAACGAAGGTTAAGGGTGACAAGCCAGGGGAGACAATTGGAATGTATCATCATAGTTACCCTGCGAGCCACACATTTCTATCTTCGTCGAATGTGGATAATGGTAATGGTATTCTTAGATTATTTGTTTGAATGAAGATTTGGTCGGTTTCTGGTATGAACAAATGCGGGAAGGTTGATGAAGACTGGCATGTACGCTTATTCTTCCTCGACGAGTTTTTTTTCCGTTACCCAAATATTTGGTTAGAACTTGGTCTCGATTTTTGTTTCCTCATTCGATCCTTGTATTGTTAAGATCATGGTTCTAAAATTATGCTATAATTATTGGTTGTTCGTAGACTTTTTAATGGGTTGGTTCGGTTCTTTCACGGTATTTTGTTGTATATGGGTTTTAGTAAGGTTTCTTTCCTTGTCAAAAACTTCTCTATAACTATGCAGAAAGGGGTATGTATTAGTCTCTGTCTCTCCTTTTCTGTTTATATTGTCTTCTTTGATAGGAGGTCGGATAAATTTTGGAAAATTGCAGATAAATGTTGCCTATTGACAGTTCAAATGGTTTTGCCTTTTTTATGGTTGAAGGACTTTCTTGCGAGCGAGTTTGTTTTTCTCCTTTTTGTTCAACTTTGGCAATTATGTTAATAGGGTCCTGAAGTTGATATGTGGGCAATATTTTTTTTCCTTATTATCTCTGTATTGGTATATGGACTTTGGTCTTACCTTTTAATTCTCTGGTCATCTCTGTCTTTCGTCATGGCTACAATCTATGGGTTGCTCCTCAATTCTTTCTTTCCCGGTTGGATTGTATTAGTGTCTAGTCTCTCTTTTAATCTCATGTCTTTCTCATGGAGCCTAACTTGGGTGATGGAACCTCTCTGCATTCCAAGTCTCGAATCTTGTCTAGGAATCCGATTGGTGTTGTTTTTTTGGATGGTAGCTTTAGCAGATTCCTTGTCGAGTTACTTTAACATGGTTACAAGAGGAAGGAAGCCCCCCTAGAGGCAAAGGCAAGCAACCTACTTCGAGCGACATCAAAAAAGAGGAAGAAAATACGTAGCAGCAACATCCGGAACCACTGGTTCAAACATTTACATCAGAAATCCCAAGTTCGGTACGCTCCCACATTAATGGTTGGGAAACAGAGGTTTTAAACAACTTGGATAGGGAAGATGAAATGGCTTCGAGGACATGCGAGAATGCGGTCAATGACACAGGGGCACACACGGGGGCCGAATTTCCTTGTTTCAAAAATCGGTTAGAACTTACTTTGGTTAATCAAATGCACGCTAGCTATGGCGATCATGTCGACGACAGAAACTAAGATGGAATCAACTTTGGCAGATATTAACGGGAACATCCAGGAAATCAATCTTTCACAATTGCATCGGTATGTGAGGCTCGGAAGGTTGGAGAAGGAAATCAAGTCTATGCAGCAAATTGCAATTGAATTAGCGAGGGGTCCGAGTGCCAAAGATCCGGCACCCGAGTGGAATTTGAGGAAGATTAATGGTTTCATGATCAAATGTCTTACTTTATTTTTTAGGGGGCTAGTACTTTTTACGTATATGTTGTTATCTCCAGACTTAGATATTAAGTACTTGTCATATATGGTATATATTGTTAACGCTTTTTTATGTTTTGGTTGACATACTACGAACTTTGATGGCTGAAATACTTGGTTTCCTGCAGGGGCGAGTCGAGGTCTAGTTTTGTATATTTTTGCTTGGATTTTATTAATAGAAAATGGAAGGAACTACCTAAGCCTACAAAAAAAAAGAAAACGTATAGTTCTTTTACATTTTAAGCTGTTGTAGCTAAATATTTTAATATCAAATTTATATATATGTATATAGAGAGATTAATTTTTTTTTGTCTAAGTAGGGGATGATTCACCTCGTGATGCGAATATACTCTAGATTAATTTTATCTTTACTTGTATTAAGTGTTTCTATTTTCTAATGTCATTAGAATTGTGGCTCTGTGAAAGGAGCCTAGTGGAACTTTATGGTAAAGACAATGATGAATGGAAATAAAATGACATGTTTAAAAAGTTATGCGAAATGACCAGGGAGTAATGAATTTCAACCTCTAGAAAATTAGGAAAAAAAACTATATCTTTCTCTCTCCCTAGAGAGGATGAAAACCCCCATCTTAGTGGGAAAAAATCTAAGGATGGGAAAAGTTGGGTGGAGGATGAGGAGAGAATAGTGGTGAGAACTTTGGAACCTTAAATAGGACGATGTGAAGGTTGGAATGAATTTTCCTGGACTCGAGTGTTCTTTAGCTGGACACGAAGCTAGTGGAACCCTCGGAAGAAAAGCCTTGATGAAAGAAATTTAGAATTGGACTAAGTGAAGTCTTGAGGTTTTGTAATAAGTTAACTTAATGGTTTTTTTTATAAGACTAAGTAAGCAAGCTCGGGGGAGACTAGATGTCATTTCCAATCTCATGGTTGGGTGGTGTGGTCATCCTAATTGACTTTTCTTTCGGTTGGGACTAAACACAAATAATTATCTCTTCAATTTTCTTTATTAGTTATACAAATTAGTTTCGTGTATTAGTTGTCTATGAACATGGATAAATTGCATAACTGTTTGAATCTTATGTACGGAAGTAAATATAGTATAAATTCTTCCAATTATCTTTCATTAGCTTTGTATCCAAAGTTAAACATGTGAGTTCCTTTGGTTTTAATAGAAATATCATAGTGTTGTATAAAACAAAACAATCTCTTTGGAGGAAAATGGTGATGTATGATTACATGCATTAGCTAGTTATACAAGCATAATAACCTTCGATTCTGAAATAACTTCTTGTAAATCATTATGAAAGTTCTAGTTAAGTCCTCGAAGCTATGAGCGCAAGACTTGTTGGGGATGTCTAGAATAAAACAAACCCTTAAGTAACAATACCCTACCGGCAAAGGACGTGCTCGAGATAGCCGAAGTCCCATTTTTCAGCCGGATATCGACAACTTCCAATAATAAATAAAAAAGAAAATAACATATTTATATAGTTAACAATTCATTTATTTAATTAAGGAGTTGCGAGATAATTTTCCGAGTCTACTAATAACCACATAAAGGAAAAAGAAAAATAATTGTGTGCATGAATTATAACAACAAAGGTTTCTAAATAATTACAATAAAGAGAACAATAATAAACCTAGTGCAGTCACACATTCAAAAAATTTATATATGAAAAAACTCGAGGTGGAACTTTCATAGTAAAATCCATGAAATGCGAAACCTTGGTAGGCTAACAATTATTTTCATTATTCTTTTTTAGAAATTACACTGTATTTGAAAACAAGCAAACTAATTATATTATGATGAATTTAAAATATAAACATATCATAAGAAATAAACCCCACACTGGATTAATAACTTCACTAATTTAAACCCACGGGATCACTCGTGTGTAACTTACCCATTGTCCCTCAAATAAAATTTACAACAACCAACGGAAAAATATGCCCATATAGGGTTTGGGGACATTAAAATTTAAACTTTGATATACATGAAATAGAGTAACCCCATTGAATCCATGTGGTGGAAAAGTAACACTACCATCAAACCAAAACTTAAGCCTAGTAAAAGTTATTAAGTCGTCGAACAAATTTAGTCCTCTTTTTCCTCATTAAGTATTTATTTTAACGCTAAATCACAATGAGGGTTTGGGGTAAAACCCTTATATAAGCTAAGAGCCAAAAAGGAACTTGAAAGGAGACGAGTGTGGCATACGGTGAGAACTCGAGAATGGAATTCTAGTCGTAGCCTTGTAGCAAAAAGTTTGGAAAAGAGCCTAACCTTTATTATAAGTAAGTGGGAGGTTAAAAAAAATCATATCAACTTCGAGGAAAAGTGATATGAAATAGATATGAAATAGGGCTGAATAGTTTCCAAAGTGAATTGATTGTTAACTTGATCGCTTAGTGTGGAAGGCATAAGGGAAGCAATTGATTTTACGTGTTAATCCATAAATTAAGAAGAAAAAATTAAATATTGATTTGCAGCAAATAAAAGATATAGAAGGAAATAAACGCGGATTATGGACTTCATCCCACAGTGGACTACGTCTGCAGGGTCGCCTTTCAAGATGGGTGTCTCTTTTATTAAGGAATGATCCAAGGAAGTATTTACACACAAATTCACTAGATTGAACATGCTCACAGGGGACCTCCGGTCTCTTTCAACATAAATCTCCCTCTCCTAGGTTTCCAACGCTTTGTCTCGGTACCTAATTCCGCCTCCGGACGACCAATATACACGTGAAATAAAAGCTGACTCTCTCTTACATAATTATGAATACAAGTCTTCAAAAGCACTCCATGCTTTCATGGAACAATTGTTAAGTTTTTATAATTACGGTCCAAGGTTCGAGGTCGGAACTTTTGGGATTAGCATAGCATTTGGTTGATTGTATTAATTGGAATTAGATTTCGGTGGAATAAAAGTGTAACACCTTAGGAATTACGTTACATGATGTATAATTTTAAAAGCTGCGCATATTCATTTCGAAACCCAAAAATGAACTTTGGATAAAAAATAAACTTGACGATTAATATCTTGGCGATGGTTGGATGAACGATTACCATGTGATATGGTGGTTCCAGTTCCCTAAACTGCTGAGTGCCACATCACACTTCAAGCTCCGGCGGTTACGCAAACGGTGCGATCGACCTCATACGCATGTGACGGTTGCTCGATTGTTGCGGTCTTCTCACGATTGGCTCCAAAAATTGCGTGGTAAATGTTCCAATATGTTCACATGTCGTCTACGCCCTTGTAACACCCCCCAATTTATGTGTTGTATTTACAAAAGTTAGACATTTGAACTTTAATCCCTAAAGGGGAGTGGACCCCAAAGGATAAGTATTGTGTGAATGTAATTTAATATTTAAATTGAGGAAATAAATAAAATGATTGTGCATTTTGACCAAGATGAGAATTAGAGATCACTTGCCAAATCCATGAGGATGGATAAGGCAACAAATCCCCACGATCTTTCAAAAAATCCTTGAAAGAAATTAATTTAGATTTTGGAGGAAAGAATCTAAATTTCCCCAATGAAGAGGAAAGTAGTTGGGAAGAGGTGAGAAAAAGCTGGAAAAGGCGAGGAAAAAGCATAAAACAGACTTTAAAGAGTCCCCAAAATGGGAAGCCTAGGCTAAACAGGAAAGAAAAGCATCCCGCTATTACGGACGCAGAATTAGAAACATGCTTTGGGGAAACATGAGCTTAAATAAGCTGCTCCTAAACAGATCGGGAGGGTTGATACGCTAATGGAGGTGATCTCAGCTCGGGGGTGAGTTCACGGGAGACAAAGAGGACTCTAAGGTTGGGAGGTTGGTCATTTTGCAATGGTGGTATGCTTCTGAAATTCTTGTTTATTTTGATTTGTTATGGTATGAATTGGCTACATATAAAAACAAAAATTAATGAAATGATATAATTTGATTTTTAGTACTACATTTAACGAATCCATCTTAAGGCATTCACCCTCCAGATTTCTGTTTAGTTGTAGACCCAGGTAATCCATAGAGTAGAAACCCACGTAATTTTTAAACCAAAGACGGTTTAAATCTGAAGGTACTTAGTCTCCACGAGATAATTAAATATTAACTTATTCCCATATACATATACAAAGGTGAAATTATATGCCCATATGTACGTTAGAAAACTATTGTAGCATAACTTAAATTTGCATGATACAATAAAAAGAGAAGTAAAAACATTAGAATACGCATTTGAGATTGCTAGCTCATGAAGAAACTTTACTCTTTGGAAGTGTTATCTCAGTTATAGCATTTATAGATTATATTGTTTTTTTTTATCTACCTCTATTCCTTGAACAAATATCATAGCAAACTTCTTAACCTAAATTTAAGGTATACTATTCAAGGAACTATTGAATATATATATATATATGAAAACAAAAACAAATATAAGAGCGAGAGCTAAAATAATAGCTCCTTTTAACAACGAATACAAATTAGTAGTCGGTGGAAGAAATATAGATATGAACCATGTATCGATGCGAATTAATGTATGGGCAACTATATGAACCATATAGCTATGCGATTTAATGTATGGTCAATTATATTAGAATATGGTGATTCTTTAAATTACTACGCATTTGGGCTCGGTTCAATTTAATAACCCCAAGTTGCACTGAAACATGTTGTCTACGGCATATTAGGTTTTATTTATACATGATATGAAATAAAGCGAGATAAAAAGCAAAGCGATAGTATACATTTTAAACATGTAGTTCTAACCACTGCGCGTGACTACATATTTTCTATATCCATAATTAAACGATGGTAGATAACCGACACGACTGTAAAACTACGAGTTGATGCTACGTTAGCAAAGGCCGATTACCCAACTCTGTACGCGAGTATCGAATGGTCATCCGTCATAGGTAGAAAGTATTTTGTTTGCCGGAAGGTAGTATATTAAATTTACAAAGACGGTGCGGACATTGCTATTATCGGGCCGAGTGTTAACGTATATCAAAAAAAAACAAAATGAAAAAAAATTACGAGAGGGCGCAATCGCGTTAAGTAAGGGAATTACCGACATAGGAGCTCGGCTTTTTTCCCTGGCGTGGTTCGTGAGTTACACTGTGCCATCGCAACAAAGCCAAAACGCAAAAATTTTGGACTCGAATGGCCATTACGCCGCTGACCATAGTACGATTTACATAGGGCAATGAAAACATAAAACCGATTCAAAACATAGGTCCCAGACAATTAGTACTTGAATATCAATAACACTAGAGGTCAGGGAACGCACGCAAATAAATCCGAGGCATGAATCTACGAAATGGTATGACGAGAAACTCGGGCTTGACCTATGCGGATCGCATTGTTTTAAAAGAAATAAAAACCGAGAGGTCAATACGCCATTAAATAAAACAAAACATATTGGCACATCGGCCTTAGGAAGGATATCACCCGGACGCAAGGAAATACGAGATTTCGCGTCGAGAATGTAGATGAACATGCAATCGAAGGGTGCGGCATGTGGCCGGAGGAAAACCTATGGCTCCTCGTCCATGCAAGGGCGTGCTAAGCGCGGCCCAGTAATAGACCTACACAAGAAATCCTTCGAGTAAAACCACCGGTAGTAACATCAAAGCCGACAACCAAAACTATAATAATAAAAACAAGGATAGGTATGAGTTAGGATGAGCGCGGCAAGAAGACCCCCTGCGTACGCACCCTATACACAAAACAATCGGTGAATGATTAGACACGGCATTACACTGACGAGATCGAAATAGGTTGCGGGAACATAAAGAACCATAAGAACGAGAAGAAGAGAAAAAAGGAAACTCTTACGCTCGAACTCGAGCAGAGCCAATACCCTTAAGCCGACTTGGTATTTCGGCACCCAATCCTTCGTAAGAGATTCGCGCCTTCGGTGAAAGGATTGTGAACAAAGACAAATACAACAACCGGAGTAAGACTCAGCGTGAACTGAGTCGGCTATATAAGACATAGGGGAAAGGTGAGTGGCGTCGAGATTATGCCGCGGAGAGAAATGGGAAGGGTAGGAGAAACCCTAATCCCCATCGCCCCAAAACAATCAGAAAAAATCCCAAAGTCGATTTGGAAACCCAACTTAGTCGACTCGAGAGTACGCGGTGATGTAAATCAGCTTGCGGACGAAGTGCTGAGACGCGAGAACATGGCTCGCCCGATCTTGAGCCGGGACTGGAATGACCACTAGAAGCGTTACACGCGAATTACTTGCTTGGGGTATGATTCCGCAAGAGTCGACAATTGGTACCTCCATCTCATGAGCAAGACGCTTTCCCTCGCGTACAAAAGAAACAAAAACCATCAAAACATCGAGAATGAAAACCACACGTTAATCCGGACAGTCAGATCCCTAAGCTATCTTGCTATCTCCATTCATAATGCATGACGCATGGTAGGTACTATGCGTATAAAAACCAAATCGTATGCGCACCGTTTCAAACCAAAACAATTATGATTCGAGCGCGGGAGGCAAAGGCGCTTCGATCGTATGATTCGGAGACGCCAACATGCATGATTTGTCAACCTCATTACAAGTGGTAATTTTCATAAGAGTATAAACAATAATAATATAACTTTGTCACGAAGAATTGGAAATAAAAAGGGTTTGATTAATAAAACAACGCCAACCAAATTCATGATTAGGGTTTGGTTATACAGGACTGGTAGGTTTCGGTGCTCCATAATTAACTGATTGAATCATTGTTATAATTATCCATAATCCACAACGCTAATATGAAATGGGCGTCGAATCGTCCACGTACGAATTAGTAGTATGTACACGCTGTACTTCATATACACAAGCGTTATTTCAAGTATGGGTAAGGTATATGTATGATAGGTATAGTCTATGCGTGATGAGTATTTCGATTTTATTGTCAAAGGGTAACTATACGTGTTATACATATATGTCGATTCAATGTTATTATAAAAGGGGAGTGTCTTATAGATATTTGTTGTATATACCTATATGCGCCATCAATTAATTTTATCAAAATGTATATCCATATATATATGGGTTATATATATACATGTGTGTTATATATATATGTGTATGCAATCAACTAAATTTTAGTAAGGATATATACATGTGTTATATATGTATGTGTGATATACACATATATGCGCATTCAAGTAATATTATCAAAGTTTATATATATATGTGATATATATAAGTGGTATAGGTGTTATATATGTATGGCTTATATGATGTTATCGGAAAATATGAATGAAAATAGGGTCTAGACTTATATTAGATTAAGAGGAGTATCCCATGTTAATATAGAGAAGGGGTATAAAATTTTATATACATGGTTTTAATGTACACATGGGGAAATATTGAATGTTATTAGGACGGGATAGTGGGAGAGAGATCTTAAATGAGATACTAGAGGAGTAGAGGAAAATTTAGAAAGATGGAAATAACAATCCAACTACGAATGAATATTCGGACCACGGGGAAATAAGATGAAACCCCGGTACATATGTGAAAAAAAAATTAAAAAAAATTTCTTGAAGCTGGAGGTGTTACAAATGGTATCGGAGCTCAAGTTACAAAAGCTGAGTTGTTATTCATGTACTCATGAATTACGAATGCTAGTCTTATAAATGAACATTGTAGAAATTGTTGTTATTTCTTCCAATTTCACTGACCAATATTATGAGTGTGTACGAGTGGTGCTACATGGTTGAAGAGTGGAGGGAATTTATGTGGATCTGCGTGAGGAGTTTGCTACTCTAGATCGCAATGCCCCGGTAATAGCTATGTTTCATAAAATTCAATGAGAATTGGCTGAACTGAAAAGCCAGAATGACATGTTGTCATCAGCCAGTAAGGAGCAGGAAAAGATCATCAGAGAGCTAACTTCCCGGAATAGCCAGGAAGGCGAAGGTTCCGGAAAGAGAAAGATGGATGAGTCTGATGATGATGATGCGGTTAGACATCAACATAAACAGAAAAGAGAATTGCAGGGAGAATTCCGAAAGATTAAACCTCCCTCCTATGATGGGGAGAAGGAAGAAGATGCTAAAGCTTGGTTGCTGAACATGATCAACTATTTCCAAGTTTATGAATATGAAAGCAATCTGAAGGCCAGATTAGCCGTGTATCAGCTACAAGGAAAAGCTACACTGTGGTGGGAAGAGACAAAAATGGTGCATGCCATTGATGAAAAGACAGTTACTTGGGAAGATTTTCAGGCTATGTTCAAAAATTGGTATTTGAACGAACGTTATTATGATGATAAAGCTAAACAATTCCATGAACTTAGACTAGGACAGCTCACTATTGATGAGTTTGTCACTAAGTTTACCAATTTACTGAGATATGTCCCTTACATTAGGGAAGAAAAGGCAAAGGTACAAAGGTTTTTAAATTGCTTGCCTACTGTGTACAAGGAGAAAATTGAGTTTGACAACCCAAAGACAATGGACGAAGCAGTTAGAAAAGCGGGATTATGCTATCAGCAGTTTAAAGGTAAGGTTGAACAAGGGAAGAGCTGGTTGAACAAGGGTGAGTTCAAAGGGAAAAGACAAAAACCAGCATATCTAAGGAATTTTGGCCGAGATCATCAGCGGAAAAAATTCAATAAACCAAAAGAAAGCCAAACTGCTCAGTCCCAAGTGGCTTCAAAACAAGTAGAAGGGAACAATAAAAAGGAAGGGACAGTCAGAATGAAGGAACCTTTGAAATGTTGGGGCTGTGGAGAACCCCATATGATGAGGGACTGCCCCCATCGAAATATTCATATGATCAGCAGAGAGCGTGAGGCAACAACAGTCAATGACATAGCCAGAAACATACCAACCATCAGTGCAGCCCTGGAAAATCGACAGGCAGAACATCAAGCAACCATGGTGGAAATGGAGGGCAAGATTTCTGACCTACCTGTTACTGTTTTGATTGATCCAGGTGCTTCTTTGAGTTACATTAGTCCTGGAATTGTAGAAAAATGTAAAATTAAACCTGAAAAATTTCAGCAGTCATGGTTGGTACAGCTGGCCACTGGAACTAAGAGAAAAGTCACACATAAGTTGCCCAAAACAGCAATACAATTAAATGGCTTTCCAACAGAAGTAAATTTGAACATATTACCGTTAGGATCCTATGACTTGCTGATAGGAATGGATTGGCTGGAAAAGAAGAAAGCCCTGATGAACTGCTGGGATAAAACCCTGCATTGTGTGGATGAAGAGGGGAAACCTTTTACATTAAAAGGAAAACCAAAATCCATTTCAGTAAGACAAATATCAGCCTTACAATTGAAAAGAATAGCTAGAAAAGGATACCAAGTTTATGCAGTACATGTGGAAGAAGTGGAACAGAGAACTGAAGAAAATCTGCTGAGTGAATTACCAGTGGTAAGGGATTTTAAAGAAGTTTTCCCAGATGAGATTCCTCATCTTCCCCCCAAAAGAGAAATTGACTTTTCCATAGATTTGGTGCCGGGAGCCACACCTATTTCCCGAGCCCCCTATTGAATGAGTCCGCCTGAACTTATGGAGCTGAAGATGCAACTGCAAGAATTACTGGATAAAGGTTACATTAGACTGAGTGCGTCTCCATGGGGAGCACCGGTCTTATTTGTGAAAAAGAAGGATGGAACTTTTAGGATGTGCATTGATTATCGTCAACTGAACAAGTTGACCATTAAGAATAGATATCCACTTCCTAGAATTGATGATCTTTTTGATCAAGTGAGAGGGGCCTCAATATTTTCCAAGATTGACTTAAGAACTAGGTATCACCAGCTCAGAATCAAGGAAGAAGACATTAGCAAAACAACTTTTCGAACCCGGTATGGACACTACGAATTTGTAGTCCTACCTTTTGGATTGACAAATGCCCCTGCCACCTTTATGTGCCTGATGAACAGTGTGTTAAATAAGTATTTGGATAAATTTGTTCTGGTATTCATAGATGATATTTTAGTCTACTCCAAAAACAAAGAGGAACACAAGGAACATTTATGGATAGTGTTACAAACTCTGAAAGAAAATCAGCTATATGCCAAGTTCAGTAAATGTGAATTTTACAAGGATAAGATTCAATATTTGGGTCATATTATTTCTGAAAAAGGGCTTGCAGTTGATCCTGAAAAGATAAAAGCCATTAATGAATGGCCAATCCCAACTGATGTTTCAGCAGTAAGGTCATTCATGGGGATGGCAGGCTACTATCGTAGATTTGTGGAGAGATTTTCTGCCATTGCACATCCCATCACTTCATTGCAAAGAAAGGGTGTCAAGTTCGTGTCGACAGAGAAATGTCAAATCATTTTCGACCAATTAAAACAAAAACTTATTTCAGCCCCTATACTAAAAATTGTTGATCCTGATAAAGAATTTGTTGTGTGTACAGATGCTTGCAGAGAGGGGCTAGGAGGAGTCCTATTGCAGGAAAATTCAGTTATTGCATATGAATCTAGAAAACTGAAAATACATGAACAGAATTATAGTGCATATGATTTAGAATTTGCAGCTGTTATTCATGCTTTAAAGATGTGGCAGCACTATCTTCTTGGGAAAAAGTTCACATTGATGACCGATCATATTAGCCTCAAATATTTCTTTCCCCAAACTGACCTGAATGCAAGACAAGCCAGATGGCTGTCTTTTTTAAGTGAATTTGATATGGACATAAAGCATATCAAGGGGAAAGAGAATAAAGTTGTTGATGCATGAAGTAGAAATGCTTGTCAAAATTTAAACAACATGGGGAGTAGTGCCCATATGGAGGTAGAGGAATTGGTGGGAAAAGCAGCAACTCAAGATCCCAACTATGAAGCACTCTTGGTGAAACTACAGACAAGGGATAAAACTGATTTCACTAAAAACCAAAAAGGGCTTCTCTATTACAAAAACATGTTGTATATTCCAAATATAGAGTCATTAAAAAGAGAAATTTTAGATGAATATCACAAACAGCCCTATGCAGGACATCCAGGATACCAAAAGATGTTAACAGCCTTGAAGAAGAAGTTGTTCTGGCCAGGAATGAAGAAAGATGTGGCAGAGTATTTAAGTAGATGTATGGAATGTCAATTAGTCAAAGTTGAGCATCAACATCCAGCAGGACTTTTAAACCCTTTGCCAATTGCAGAATGGAAATGGGACACAGTCTCCATGGATTTTATAACAGGATTACCCAAAACTAAATATCAACATGATTCTGTAATGGTAGTAGTAGACACTCTCACAAAAGCTGCCCACTTTATACCAGTAAAGTCTACCTTTGGGACAACTCAAGTAGCAAATGTATTCTTGAAGGAGGTAGTAAGGCTTCATGGGGTGCCAAAGGTAATTGTTTCAGACCGAGATGCTAAGTTTACAGCAGCGTTTTGGAAAGGATTGTTTGGAGGGATGGGTACTAAGCTGAATTTCAATACTGCCTATCACCCTCAAACTGACGGGCAAACAGAAAGGACGAATCAAATTTTGGAGGATATGTTGAGAATGTATGTGATGGATAGACCATCAAAGTGGGAGGAGTATCTGCATTTAGCTGAATTTTCCTATAATAACAGTTACCAATCTTCTATTAAAATGAGTTTGTTTGAGGCATTATATGGAAGAAAGTGTCGTACTCCTTTGAGCTGGAGCCAACCAGAAGATAAATTAATGCTGGGACCTGATGCCTTACAAGAAATGGAAAGAATTGTTAAACAGATACAAAGGAATATCAAGACAGCACAAGATTTCCAGAAAAGCTATGCTGATAAGAAAAGAGTGCACCGGGAATTCAAAGAAGGGGATCATGTGTATTTGCGCATCAAACCCAAAAAGAGCACACTTTATGCTGGAAGTTGTGCAAAACTTGCTCCTAGATATTGTGGGCCTTTTGAAATTTTAGAAAGGGTGGGACCAGTGGCTTACAAGCTGGCCTTACCACCCCATGTTAGAGTGCATAATGTGTTTCATATTTCATTATTAAAAAGATATGTGCATGATGCTTCTCACATAGTTGATTGGAATGTTGTACAGGTGGAACCAGAAGGGGAGTTTCTGCCATAACCGCTTCAAATATTGGAGTGGGAAGAAATTGAATTGAGAAACAGAACAGTGGCCAGAGTAAAAGTGCAGTGGAAGCACTTTACTACTGAAGAAGCTACCTGGGAAAGGGAAGCCGAAATAATGGAAAAATATCCATTTTTGTTTAAGTGAACTCTAGTAGTTGAATAATAACACCGAGGACGGTGTTTATTTTCAGAGGGGGAATATGTAACACCCCCAATTTGTGTGTTGAACTTTTAAAGTTAGACATTTGAACTTAAATCCTAAGGGGGTGGACCCCAAAGGATAAAGTATTGGGTGAATGTAATTTAATATTTAAATTGAGGAAATAAATAAAATGATTGTGCATATTGACCAAGATGAGAATTAGAGATCACTTTCCAAATCCATGAGGATGGATAAGGCAATAAATCCCCACAATCCTTCAAAAATCCTTGAAAGAAATTAATTTAGATTTTGAGGAGGAATCTAAATTTCCCCAATGATGAGGAAAGTAGTTGGGAAGAGGTAATAAAAGCTGGAAAAGCTGAGGAAAAGCATAAAACAACTTTAAAGAGTCCCAAAATGGGAAGCCTAGGCTAAACAGGAAAGAAAGCATCCTGCTATTCTGGACACAGAATTAGAAACATTCTTTGGGGAAATATGAGCTTAAATAAGCTGCTCCTAAGCAGATCAGAGGTTGATCTGTGATGGAGGTGATCTCAGCTCGGGGGTGAGTTCCGGGAGACAAAGAGGACTCTAAGGTTGGGAGGTTGGTCATTTGCAATAGTGGTATGTTTATGAAATTCTTGTTTATTTTGATTTATTATGGTATGAATTGGCTACATATAAAATTTAATGGAATGGTATGATTGATTTTAGTACTACATTTAACAAAATCCATCTTAAGGCATTCACCCTCCAGATTCTGTTTATTTGTAGACCAGTAATCTATAGAGTAGAAACCCATAGAAACTTTAAACTAAAGACGGTTTAAATCTGAAGGTACTTAGTCTCCATAGATATTTAAATATTAAATTTATTCTGTTATATATACACAAATAGTGAAATTATATGCCCATATGTACGTTAGAAAAAACTATTGTAGCATAACTTAAATTAAAAGTGATACAATAAAAGAGAAGTAAAAACATTAGAATACGCATTTGAGATTGCTGCTAGCTCATGAAGAAACTTATCTTTGGAAGTGTTATCTAAATTATAGCATTTATAGAGTATATTGCATTTTTTTTATCTACCTCTAATCCTTGAACAAATATCATAGCAAATTTTCTTAACCTAAATTTAAGGTATACTATTCAATTAACTATTGAATACATATATATGAAAACAAAAACAAATATAAGAGCCGAGAGCTAAAATAATAGCTCCTTTTAACAACGATTACAAATTAGTAGTCGTTGGAAGAAATATAGATATGAACCATGTATCGATGCGAATTAATGTATGGGAAAATATATGAACCATATATCCATGCGATTTAATGTATGGTCAAATTATATTAAAATATGGTGCTTCTTTAAATTACTACGCATTAGGCCTGTTTCGATTTAATACCCCCAAGTTGCACAGACATGAATGTCTACGGCATTTTAGGTTTTATTTAGACATGATATGAAATAAACTGAGGTAAAAATCAAATGATGGTATACATTTTAAACATGTATTTTTAAACATGCATGTAACTACATATTCTCTATATCCATATTTAAACGATGGTAGATAATCGACACAACTATAAAACTACAAGTTGACGCGACGATAGCAAGGGCCGAGTACCCAACCTGCACGCAGGGTATCGAATGGTCATATGTCACAGGTGGAAAGTATTTTGTTTTTCCGGAAGGTAGTATATTAAATTTACAAAGACAGTGCAGGCCTGGCTATTATCGGGCAGAGCGTTAACAGTATAAAAAAAAAACAAAACAAAAAAAATTACAGAGGGCGAAATCGTGTTAAGGAAGGGAGTTACCAACATGGGAGCTCGGCTTTTCCCCTGGCATGGTTCGTTAGTTACCTGTGCCATCTGCAACAAATCCAAACGAAAAATTTTGGACTCGAATGGCCAATACGCCGCTGACAATAGTACGATTTAGATAGGGCAATGAAAACATAAAACCAATTCAAAACATAGGTCCCGACAGTTAGTACTGAATATCAATAACACTAGAGTTCTGGAACGCACGCAAACAAATCAGAGGCATGAATCTCTGAAATGGTATGACAGAAACTTGAGCTTGACCTATGCTGATCGCATTGCTTTAAAAGAAATAAAAACCAGAGGTCAATATGCCATCAAGTAAAACAAAACATATTGGCACGTCGGCCATAGGAAGGCTATCAAACCTGGACGCAAGGAAATCTGAGATTCCGCGTCAGAATGTAGATGAATATGCAATCGAAGGGTGCGGCATGTAGCCGGAGGAAAACCTATGGCTCCTGTCCATGCATGGGCGTACTAAGTGCAGCCGTAAGAGACCTACAAAAGAAATCCTTCTGAGTAAAACAACCAGTATTAACATCAAAGCCAACTACCAAAAACTAAAAACAAGGATAGGTATGAGTTAGGATGAGCGCGGCCAGAAGACCCCTGCGTCTGCACCCTATACACAAAACAATCAGTGAATGATTAGACGCGGAATTTCCTGATGAAATCGAAATAGGTTGCAGAACATAAATAATCATAAGGAAAAAAAAAAATCTTACGCTCGAACTCTCCACGGAGCAGGAGCCAATACCCTTAAGCCGACTTGGTATTTCTGCACCCAATCCTTCAGAAGAGATTCGTGCCTTCGGCGAACGAATTGTGAACAAAGACAAATACAACAACCGGAGTAAGACTCAACTGTGAACTGAGCCAGCTATATAAGACGTAGGGAAAGGTGAGTGGCATCGAGATTATGCCGCGGAGATGAATGGGAAGGGTAGGAGAAACCCTAAACCCACAGCCCCAAAACAATCAGAAAAATCCCAAAGTCGATTTGGAAACCCAACTTAGTCGACATAGGGGTACGCAGTGATGTAAATAAGTTGCAGACGAGGTACTGAGATGCAGAAATTGGCTCGTACAGTACTGGGCCAGACTGGAATGACAACTGGAAGCGTTACACGCAATTTACTTGCTGGGTATGAGTCTGCAAGCGCCGACATCTAGTACCTCAATCTCCTGAGCGAGTCGCTTTCCATGCGTACAAAAAAACCATCAAAACAGCAGAATGAAACCACACGTTAATCCAGACCAGTTAGATCCCTAAGCTACACTGCTATATCCATTCAAAATCAGTACGCATGGTGTGTACTATGCGTATAAAAACCAAATCGTATGCGCACCGTTTCAAACCAAAACAATTATGATTCGACGCAAGAGGCAAGGCGCTCTGATCTGTATGATGCAGAGACGCCAACACGCATGACTGTCAACCTCATTACAAGTGGTAATTTTCATAAGAGTATAAACAATAATAATATAACCTGTCACGAATAATTTAAAAAAAAAAACGGGGTTGATTAATCAAACAATGCCAACCAAATTCATGATTAGGGTTTGGTTATACCGGGACTGGTAGGTTTCGGCGCTCCATAATTAACAGTTGAATCACTGTTATAATTATCCATAGTCCGCAACGATAATCTGAAATGGGCGTCGAATCATCCACGTACAAAATTGGTAGTATGTACATGCTGTACTTCATATACATAAGCGTTATTTCAACGTATGGGTAAGGTATATGTATAATAGGTATAGTATATGCATGATGCGTAATTTGATTTTATTGTCAAAGGGTATATACATGTGTTATACATATATGCCGATTCAATGATATTATAAAAGGGGGGTGTCTTATAGATATGTGTTGTATATATCTATATGCGCAATCAACTAATTTTATCAAAATGTATATCTATATATATATATGGGTTATATATATATGTGTTATATATATATGTGTATGCGCAATCAAATAAATTTTAGCAAGGATGTATATATGTGTTATATACACATATATGCGCATTCAAGTAATATTATCAAAGTTTATATATATATATATATGTGATATATATATAAGTGGTATAGGTGTTATATATGTATGGCTTATATGATGTTATCAGAAAATATGAATGAACATAGGGTCTAGACTTATATTAGATCCAGGAGGAGTATCCCATGTTGATATAAAGGGGTATAAAATTTTATATACATGGTTTTAATGTACACATGGGAAAATATTGAATGTTATTAGGACATGATAGTGGGAGAGAGATCTTAGATGAAATACTAGAGGAGTAGAGGAAAATTTAAAAAGATGGAAATAACAATCCAACTTCGGAACTGAATATTTAGACCACCGGGTAAATAAAAATGAAACCCCAGTATATATGTGAAAAAAAAAAAAAAAAAATTTCCCTTGAGCTGGAGGTGTTACGGCCACCGCCCGACGGTCTTCTCTGTGGAG
Organism: Pinus albicaulis; assembly: GCA_034641835.2. Taxonomy (NCBI): domain Eukaryota; kingdom Viridiplantae; phylum Streptophyta; class Pinopsida; order Pinales; family Pinaceae; genus Pinus; species Pinus albicaulis. The sequence goes on from CM076580.1 coordinate 1,396,340,262, forward strand.
GTTTGTCTAATATTAAAGGTTTATTACGTATGGTTTATAATCAGAGTAGAGGCAAATAATCTTTACATTATATAATGATATGGTACCGATCAAATAATGTTAATGTCTTTAGAAATATACTACAAATATTGTCTTCACCAAAAGACTGGATAATTGGATATACATTACCTCAGCATGTCATAAGAGATAACACATCATTGTATTATCATTTAGTAGTTTTGCATATGAGAAGGTAACTCAGAGAAATAAAACATAATTATTTTTTTGTTGAACATAAGTAGGGATCACTTAGTTTATTGGATGGAAGTACTTATAGTTAACATGATAGGATAAGATTTTATTTGTTTGGGAGCTTGATAGATCCATATTTCAAATAGGTATAGCTTGCTTTAATGATTAATAATTGTAGTTATTATTATTGTTTTATTATTATTTTTATCTAATCTGACGGAGTCCAAATATTATATTCTATTATTATTATTATTATTATTTATGTAATTTAACTATGTCAAATTTTTTATATAACATAACATAACATTACAATGTTTCTTCCATATTGAGTTAGAGAGCTCCTCTAGGTGCAACTAGGATTGTGTGTAGGTTCATTGAACATGAATGCCCTTGAGATAATTTAATTCCCCCAAAAATGGTTTCCATCCTCAAATGAATTCCATAAAATTTGAACTAAAACATGGGTGATCTAAACCCCACTCAAACCAACAAGTTTAGTCTTCATGATAAATTTAAATTACTAATAAATAAAAGTACAACCAATGATAACAAACATGTTTCCTTACAATAAATTTGATATGATTTTACCGTGGTTTAAATATGCAATTTAATTCCCCGAGGGGTAGGTGTGAGGACCACCAGGTGCTCATATATTGCAAGTATCCTAGCTTTTATTGAAAACCAATATGAAATTGCTCCCACTACTATTACACTCCAATCCATATGATTCAACAATCTATATTTTTTTTGGTAGTTAAGTTTAGCCTGGGCTTGAGCTAACCTATTTATTAGATGGAAAAAATATAGATCAACCCATTTATTGGATCGCAGAAGACCAACCCACACACCCGCAATGGGATGCTTATCACCAGGATCATGTGAGGATTTGGAAGGTTTGGACACCCTTTTGGAATTTAATTCTCCAAAAGTGGCTTCCATCCTCAACCCCTCACCATAATCAACACCTATGTCCTGGTTGAGACTAAACCCCATGTAAACTAATTGGTCTACACCTCATGGGTTAATCACCTAGTATCACCCAATATCAAATGGTGATCTAGTACTTACACAGAGAACAAAGAGAACACCTCCCAACCATAAAATCCCATATGAGGGAGCAACCTGCCACCACAATAACTGTGTAGCATTAGTTTCCAATGTGTTACATATATATTATTATTATTATCCAATTTTAATGTCAGGAAAAAATCCAAATTGGTGTATGAAACCCCCTTGTTTGGGGGACAAGGGACTCACCTCCTCGCAACCATTTGCTTGCTAAGTTGGGAAGGCTCCTAAGTCTAGGAAGACATATATACTAACCACTAAGCCCACTTAGGAAAATAGAGAATGCTAGTCTATGCATACTAGTTACAAAAATAACAAAAAGCAAAAAAAAAATACAATTCTAAAATACAGTTAATTATCAAATGCATTACTCTTAATGCTAATTCACAAATGCATGACTTTTCACACTTCACTTACTTTCATAGAAATAAATTTAAATACTAAAAAAATATATAATAAATAAAATAAGATTTCTAATTTTATAAAAATAAAAAGTTAAAAAAAATAATTAAAAATATTCTTACATCTATTTTTCAATAAATAAATAAAACAATTATTTTAAAATATTTATGAATTTTATTAATTTATAAAATATTTTAACAATAAGTTTATATAATTTAAATACATTTTAATTTAAAACCTATAAAAAAAAACAATTTATAATTTCGATGTATATATATAAAAGCCTGTAATATACAAAAAGTCAAGAAATACATTATCAATACATTATCAATACTAGGTAAAATAGTTTCTACATGTTACCTGCCCCAGCCCGAAACCAACTTTACATGTAATTTGAGAGAATTAATAACATTTTTAGAAAATAATAACCACGCAAAAGTACGTTTCGTAAACTACACAGCACATCACCGTAAACAGTTATGAAAGAGTTTTAAACTTAATAAACGGGAAAAAAACCCTCTGACGGGCATTTTGCCCGTCGATTTCCAACTCTCGCGGGCGAGGGAAGCGTGAGAATAGAAATTTACGCAATGCTTTTTAGTTACAACGAAACCGACAAAAGCATGTGAACGCACCTATGAAAATTGCCGTAGTCTAATCAAGAGTGTTTTTTGGGTTGAAAATCATGGAAATTCGGTTACGATGTTAAGAAAATTTGGTAGAGGTTTTTGTAAATTCACTTTACAACTATCAAACTTTAATATTTCGGTGTTCCAGAGGTTTTGGATGGTTTTGAATCTATTTTCACCATCAAAATTATAATTCAAACACTGTTACTATAAAATTTCTTAAATTTTTTAATCTAAATTCCCACCTATTTTGACAATTCCGACAATTAGTCCCTCTCGTTAAACAACTATATGAATGAAAATTAGCGTAACATACATCTAAAGCAAATAGAGAGATGCCCTGAGAACCGTTCATATATGTAAGTGGAGAAAGTAATTATATGACCCTGGACATATGCGGTCAACAACAAAACCAAAGGTGGTGCCATTTTCTGAATACAAACAATATTAAACATTGTGTTGTTATCACTGCAAATGCTGTAAGCACAACACTTGCGCTACCTCCCCGCTGAAAGGCATTGTTTTTTTCTTGTCTTCCTCCTCACGCGTTGACAACAAAGAAATGATGAACAACTTCATACGCTTGGGGGCTGGAATTTTAGGTCTGTCAGCGCCACTAAATCCGTAATATTAAGATGTGCCTCAGTCCTCTATAGGCATAGATATGAATTTCTGTTTTTATAGATCACATCAAACCTATTTTATTACATTGGAGATAGTCTTGTTAGTCGTATATGGACTAAATTGTTAATCATGTCCACTGATTTCTCTGATTTCACATGACATCACAGGAAGTGCTTTTGCTTTGCTCATGTTTGGTGCACCAATGTGAGTATAGTCTGCAAAACCCTAAAATTCAACCACGAATAAAGCACCATATGGGGTGTGAGACTGATTTGATTTTGTGTCATATTGGTGAACAGTACAACATTCAAGAGGGTGATAGAAAAGAGAAGTACCGAGAGCTTTTCGGGGTTACCATATACGATAGCGCTCTTCAATTGTCTTCTCTACACGTTCTATGGGTCCCCTCTCATCAGCAACGGGTGGGATAACATTGTAGTTATGGTTGTCAATGCCATTGGCCTCCTTCTCCAGTGCTGCTTTGTTTGCATCTATCTTATATTCGCTCCACCTAAACCCAAGGTAAATATTGGAGGCTGGCCGG